>RCUC01165129.1:0-47569 GCA_003697995.1 Taxidea taxus jeffersonii
TGCCCAGACAGAAATCTAGGGTTGCGTTAAGGACAGTGGGAAGAGAAGAGTGCTATCCTTGGAGATTTCCAGGGACATTTGGCCCAGATGCCTGCCTGGCCATCCGAGCTCTGCAATGATCTACTCCCATTGGCCCGACCTGGTTGCACCTGCCTGTACCAGGGTGGGTGGGCATCTGACCCATACTCGGGCTAGCTCATGATATTCCAAGGATCTGGGAATTAGGTTATGGAGACTCTGGGGAGTTACTGTTGGCACTTGACCTGGTAAGGCAAGGGGACCATTTTTTGCTATGTATGTTAGGAAGAGAAAGCCAAATGTCAGGGCAAGGAGAGAGAGGGAGAAAGGAGAAAGAGAGGGACAGGGAGAGAAAGAAAGTGAGAGAATTGAAATAGACGAGGAGGTCAGAGGTGATTGGAACCAAGAGACCCTTGGGACCCGAGAAGGAAAAAGGAAAGAGAAAACTGTGGGCCAGTCTTCCTCATGGGCCACCAGCTTCCTGCCCTTGGAGCCACGGATATTCCCAAGAATCTTTACAATAAATTCCTTGTTTTACTCAAGGCAGTCAAGTAGCTTTCCATTCCTTGTAACTAAATGATTTCTGCCTAAGACACTCATGGTTTTTTTAATAACTTGATCTCATTTACTAATGTGTATAATTTTTTTTAATTTAAAAAAAATCTAATGGGAAAAAGATGCTAATTTCTCCTATTTATTCTTTCTGCAATAGAGACTTCTAGTTGCCTACCCAATGTTCATTCTCCAGTTTTTATAACGGAAGCCCTATATTGGAGGATGGAGATAGCAATGTGCCCAACTAAAAAGCTATATCCCGGGACCCCTGGGTGGCTCAGTCAGTTGAACATCCAATTCTTGATCTCAATAGGTCTTGATCTCGGGATCATGAGTTCAAGCCCCATGTTGGGCTCCACAGACTACTTAAAAAAAAAAAAAAAAGGCTGGGAGGGGGAGGAAAGTTACATGTCCCTAGCTATCTTGTAGTTGCCAATGGCTAATGGAGATGAAAGGAGCAGTCATTGGGTGGGTCCTCCAGAAAAGCCCTTCAAAGGGGTGGACTCAACCAGCACATGACCTCCCTCCCTTCTTCCCTCCCTTTCTTCCTCCTAGGATCTGTCCTTCTGGGACATGGGTGTGATACTTGGAGCTCCAGCAGCTGTCTTGTGAATAAGAGTCAGTCACACTTTGGGGCTAGCAGAGCAGAGAGCTGAGAGGAGCCTAGGTCCCTCCATGCACCCTAAGCAGGGGGCATCCATGGCCTATCTGGGCCTACAACTCAACCTCAGGAGTAGCCTGGGGAACGACCGTCACAGCCCTTTCATTCTGATCTGAATCCAGGTGCCATCTTTCCTCTCTGAGACCCACCTACATGACCCCCAAAGCTTCCCCCTTCATCCTGTTGAATCTGCTCTGCTAGTTGCCCCTTCCCTTCCTGATTGACTCAGGTCCCCATCCCTCCTGCTTTGGCACTTCCACTCAATGGTGGAGTTAATGCCACTCAGTGGCCTGCATGGAGAGCCAGGACCGCAACCACAATTCCGGTTGTTAAGTCCTTGAAAGTGGGACCCCTGTCCTGAGGTACGCATCTGGGACCCCAGTGTGGATCCAAACCCTCGCCTCTAAACCAGACTCCTCTCCGCTGGTCGTCTACCACCTCTACTTGGCACCTATCAACAACTCCTTGCTGCCTCTAGAAGCTCACTTTATTCTTGGGCTCCGTCTCCCCAGTATGAAGCTTGAAGTATGAAGCTTGGTTCTCCCCACTCCCCCCAACAGCATTTCTCTTCATCCATCCTCAAGAAGCCTTCCTTGACCTCTGAACCAGAGGGACTTACCCTACTGCTTGGTCCCGAGAGACCCTGTCTGTCCCCTGCCCCAGCCCTCAGCTCCTGGCTGAAAGCACCACTGTCAGATGCCTCCCCTGCCAGGCACGCATTCCGGGAGAGACCACCCTGCCCGGGCCCTGCCCTGTGCCCACCATCGGTTGAGCCTCTGGCCCAGTGCAGGCCTTAGGAACTCTTTTTTGAGTGATGGAAGGTAGAGGCTTTTCTCAGACAGAAGGCAGGAGCCAGGGCCTGGGTCCCGCAAAGAGGGCTGAGAAATTCCAGCAACTTCTGGGTGCCTCACCCATGACTTGGGGCTGCTTCCACCCAGCCCAGACAGCAGCCCAGCTGGGGCTCCACTGACTGTGCTGGTGAGGAAGGGCAGCATGAGGTCAGCGAGTGGCGGGTCCCCCCCTGCCCGCCAACAGCCAGGCTGCACAGCAAAGGAGCCGTTTCCTCTTCCTCCCGGCTCCCTAGGAAAACCCAGGACCCTCCCTCCTCCTTCACCGGAAGTTAAAACCATCCCTGGGAGGGCTGGATGAGAATTTGATGTGGCCTTGAGAAATAAATCCAAATGATCTCGCCGGTGCTGGTGATCATTTAAGCCCTGGTATGTGAAGCAGACTCCCAAGGGAGGGATGTTCCAAGGTCATGGTTCTCCAACTTGGGCGGGCATCACGGTCCCCTGGAGAGCCTGTTAGAACAGACTGCGGCTGGGCTGCAGCCCTAGAGTTTCTGACTCCTTATTAGATCGGGGGCTGGGTGTATGCATGCCTAACACACTCCTGGGTGATGCTGCTGATGACGATCGGGGGGTCCCTCTCCATCAGGACCTAGACAAGCCCGCCTGGAGCCTCTGCCACCCCTCGGAGGCAGAGGAGCTGCCCCTGGCTGGCACTGCCAAGCTGGAAGGCCATGGTCAGATACCCAGCAAACCGAGACCACCTCCCCCACTGCAGAAAACGGCTGCTCTACCCACCCCGGGTTCTCGCCCCACACCCCACAACCCTGGCGCACCCAGAGCCAGGGCTCCATTCAGCTGCCTTTGCAAGCCCTGCCTAAAACTGTCGAAAAGAAGGAGAAAGATCTAAAGTCCTTACTCTGCACTATGGAAAAAATATCAAGGAATTATCATGTAGCCCTAAACCCTATATATGCAAATGCATTCATTTGAATAACTGCCAATTTATATGCCTCATCAAATTAGGTATTCAAATTCTAGCCTGTGTATGTACAGTTGTTTCTCTTCCTGGTTCAGGCTTAAGTAGTCACATGAAGGATGAGCTGCCGGCTTCTCTTCTGGGCCCCTGTCTCTTTAGAACAGAAAGGAATAATTAGGGATTAGTTTTCTGGAGCGTAAATTGTCCCTTTGATGGTTGGGCTGGCCCTCTTTTTTGTCGTCTCTGTCATAGCAATCTGCCACCTCCTTCTCCCACGTGTGGGGCTCTTGAAAATATGTAATTTTTTTATCCCCCTGGGTTTCACCACACCCCAGGAGGTCGCCAAGGTGTAAAGTGGGACCGACATTTCACAGGTGGGGATTCTGAGACCTGTGGTTTACACGGGCCTCGGTCTTGGGCTCAGGTCTGGGGTTTTGGAGGGATCACCCAGGCCTCCCTGCTCTGTCGTGTTAGTCCTCTGCCATGAGCAATGTCCTGTTTTGCTGCACATCAAAACTGGTGATCGTTTCTAGCTCATTGAAAGCTCTTTCCTTCTGTTCAAAGCATTCCTTAAATAGCAAAGCCCTTTTAGTTTCCTCCTAATGGCCCCTGTGGGCACGTGGAGACAGCTGCTCTTCACCCCACTTTATAGATGAGGAAGCCAGGGTCTGAAGTCATGGGACAAGTGAGAATCACAGGGGTAATGAGGCCAGGCCACGCCCTCACCCGAGGACATGAGACCAACGTGCACTCTGGGACACGTGCACTCTGGGACCTGGACGTTGGCAGCTTGAGACCGACCGTGGTGGGAGTGTGACACCTTGGGAACCAGCAAACAGTGCGCATCAGGGCGTCGCACCACCCTCCCGCACCCAAACCTAACCCCAGATTCATCTCTCCCAGAGATACCTAGGATGGAGAGCAGCTTTCTTCTCCGGCCTTTCTAGATCCTCCTGGCCCTTGAGGCAGGCCAGGCACCCCACAGGGACTCCTGAGAGGTGGCCCAGGTGCCCACGGCTGCCTTCAGCAGAGGGACCATTCGCTCGCCTCTGATCATCCTTCCAGCTCCTTCCAGGTCCTGTGGGATCTGCCAGGTCCCGGAAGACAGCTAAGGGAGATCCCTCCATTCTAGAATTATATACCACTCTAGTACTCCCCCACCACACCTCTCTTTCACCTCGGGGACCCCAAGAACCCAGAATCAGGACATTCAGCCCCTCCTGCCTGTCCCACCTGGCTCAGGACCCTCGGTAGGTCATGAGTCCTCCATCCCTGAGGATGTTTAAGCTGAGGCTGGACAGACACACAGCCAAGTTGCTGCTGGGTCAAACCCAAGCACATTACAGAAGGTAAGGCCAAGTGTCTTGACCTAAAGAGCCATGATTACCTTCTAGGCTTAAGCATGACCTTACTGGACCTTCAGAAGCTGCTATCCTCTCTTGCTGGTGAAAAGCTTGGGCTTCTTCTCTCCCAGCCTGCCCTGCCTTGGCCATCACAACCCAAGGCTAGTGTAACACAGGCCAGCCATGAGCTGTCTGGAGCCCTACGGTGGCTGGGCACTCAGACTTTACACTTCCCAATGACATCCGCACTAGGAAAACTTCCCCTTTGGAACAAGATGCTGGCTTGCCCAGCCTCTGTTAGGTGGCTGGCCTGTCCTGGTCAGCCTCAAGGACACAGCAGGGCAGTCCTGTAAGGGACACCAGACCAGGAGGGGCTGGGAGATGTGGGGTCTCGGCCTGAAAAAGCCTTTTCCTTTTTCCTGCATGTTAGTGTTCTCATCCCTGGGTTGTAAGCATTGGCAAAGGACCAGGGGTAGTTCATAATGTTATTTCCTTCCTTTCTCCGAGACCTGTGGTCCATTCCAGCTCGAACCTCCCAGTCTCAACTCTGCTGGGGTTATTTATCTTCTCCCTGATACAGAGGGACTCCTTCAGCAACAGGGAGCCAGGACAGCCACATTTTAATGACGGTGGGAGAAAACGTTTGGTGCATTTGATGTTTATTTGTTTATGACTTTTGCCCCACCTACTCCCTGAGAGTCTTTCAAGGCAGTTGATGATATTAAAACATGCAAAGAGCAATGAAAAGCAAAACCAAAAGGAGGTTTCCTGAGCCATTTAGAGGACAGAGAGGAAGAATGTTTCAGGAGCCTGGAATCGTGGGGTCTGATTTATCTCCGAGCCTCCTGGCAGCCAAATCAAAATTAAGTCAGTGAAGAAAGGTGATGAGTAACTTGGGGATTCTTGGGCAGGGAAAGCTCATCCTTTCCTGGAGGTGGGGCCAGACTGGATGCTTCAGATAAGGCTCGGGCCTCTGCCCAGGGAATGCCCACCCTCCCCAGCTGACCTCAGCTAAAGCCCCAGAAATTACAGTGGTGCCTGTGATATTTCCAAACCAGCTTCATAAATAAACATGGGCGCTGAGGAGGAATTCCCCAAAGAAAGTTAGGAAATCAGAGTCATGTGTATCCAAAGGAGCAAGGCATGCAAATACGGCAGCTGCTTCCGTCCGTAAATAGGAGAGGAGAGGGAATTAGGGGCTGTTTGCAATGATCAAGTGTGGTCTAGACCAAAATAGTCAAGTGTATTTGGGCTGGGAATTAGGTACAGACAAGCATGAGGTAGCTCTCTTTGTGAGACGACTGTCTGGAAACGCGGGGGGCAAACCAGTCCCTCATAAGGGGAGTGCGATTTTCCATGCGCTCAGGCAGGCGTCAATGAAAGGGCTCCGTTTGGCTAAACTTTTGTTGAGCTTTAGGAGCCTCTGTCTCCTTTATCCATTTGGTACAGGTGACTGTCTAATGGATGCCTGGATTGGAGAGGAGTCCTACCAGACCCAACCAGCAGGAGCCAGTCTGCTTCCAAACAAACTGGTTAGCGCCATTGCCATCTTCTGGCCCCTGCTCCATCTTGCTCCCATTCTTGAGCAAATCAGCTTTTCGTTCCCGCCACATGAGCCAGGAAAGAGACACTGTGGGATCAGGGGGCAGCTGTATGGCTCTGAAGGCAAAGGTAGGTCTGCCAGACCCATAGAGAGGGCACAGTCACGGAGTTCCCACAAAAGCTCTGCCCCCAGGGCATTTGCTAAGGCTCCTGGCAAAGGCACATAATGCCAGAAACCCCGCTGCCGGTGGAAGGCTCACAGGAGCAGAACAGTAACTTCCAGAACAATTTTCAAAAGCCAGAGCTGAGCATCTGAAGCCTTTCGCTAGGGCTCTGATGGTGTGTGCAGCCTCATGTGCCCCATCAGACAGCCTCAGAGGAGAGCCTCACCAGCGCCGTGGTTCCCCAAACCACGAGGCTCCCTGGATGCATCAAATCTGTGTCCAGGAACTCAGTTTGCCTGGATGCCCTCCTTTCTTCCATTTGTGGCTCTCAACGGGAGGTGATTTTGCTCCTTGAAGACATTCATGCAGACAGAAGAGACAGGGGTGCCGCCAATACCTACAATGCACAGCGCGGCCTCTCAAAGACGTATCCACCCAAATGTCGAGAGTGCCCAGGTTGAGAAGTTCTAGGAGGCAGCGACTGGACCCCCAAAACTCAGCAAGGAATAGCCCTTGCTCAAGGAAGCTCCCTTGACTCCTTCTGGCTGCACTAGCGGCCAGCGCCGCCAGGGTCCCGGGTCAGCCGAGAGTTGGGCTTCGGGGTTCTGACAAAGGACCCTCGCATTAACTACGGGCATGCAGGCATTGTTCCATTCCTGTCCTGCCCCTTCTCTCCCTGTTGGAGTGAGTTCCCAGTGGGTGGGCACATGCAACTCTGCAAAGTAACCTCCAGCCAGTGCCTCCCAGCCTCAGATTCCCACAGGTAAAAGAAGGAGCACAGACCCTTATAGCACTGACCTCATTCTGGACCAAGCTTGCACCCTCTGAGGTGACAGCTGCCCACTTCATATTAGCCTCGGCACTGACAGCTGAAGCAAAGAAAGAAACTGAGATGAGCTCCACTTCAGAAAACAAGCAGGAGACAGAGAACCTGGTTAGGAAATGCCTACTACATAGAAGACAAAAATCACAGTTTCATTACTTCCCAGAAAAGAGCCTTCTCTTTGGGGCTGTTGATTTGTACCCTTGTGGCTGCTTCTCCCTGCCCCCAAATTATTCCCGAACTAGCTGATTTGCCCCCAGACGATGTCTCTTGAGTGAGAGCAGGAGGAGATTCCAAGGCAGCATCTACCTGGGAATCGGGCCACCCAGGGACCAGGATGGCCCTCACTGCCACATGACCTTGGGCAAGTCTCCTTACCTCTCTGGGCCTCAGTGTATCCATCCATCCAATGGGAATGTAATCTTCAGGCAACCCCATGGAGTTATTAGAAAATTGACACAGGAGGGGAAGACCAAGCCAGGAGATGCAGCTAATATTTCTGGAACCCTATCATATGCCCTGAGGTATCGCTGCCCTGGGGTTCATGCCGAGTCTTCCGTTCCGTGGAGGAGACAGCAGGCTCAGGGATGCTGATGAATGCAGCTCTTGGATCCTTCATCCACACTCTGGGGTCACTGACAGACGAGTGAAAAAAATATTAAATGTAGAACCCTTGGAGATAATTAGCATTTTAATTGGGATCAATGCTTCAGGCTAAAAGGAGAATGCTTTAATGTGGAATTCCAGGCAGCAGCTGGCGAGTCCAGCAGGATCTGGGACGCCCCGGCAGTGCACAGGGACACAGTCAGTCCTGCCTCTCCTGCTCTCCCCACCTTTCCGTTCAATTAACCTCTCAGCTCCCTTCTCCGCAGCAGGCCTCCCAGGAGGTTTCTACACGCTGTATCTCATTTAATTCTCCAAGCAGACCACAGCCCACTGCCAATACCGCCATCCACCCCATTTACAGGCTTGGCGTCAGGAGGCTCAGATGGTTGAAGCCACTTGCCGAAGGTCTCACGGCTCTTCGTGGCTGGGCTGACACGAACATCCAGATCCTCTTGACTCCCTGTCCAGTGCTCTCTGGCTGATAGCTCTTGGCCTGATGGAAAGTTCAAAGCAGGGCCCACATCCTCTTCTCCAGACCCCATTTTGGGGTCTAATGGGGCAAGAGTGAATGTGACTGCTCTTGGGCCTAGAGATCAAGGAAGGATTCTAAAAATTTAATTCTCAGTTAATCGAAGGTTCTCCGTTTAAGCATCACATTTTAAAAAGTTAATTTAAATAAATAATGAGTTAAAAATAAGTTAATGTCATTTCATATGGAAATCATTCTAAAAGACCATTCCTGCCTGCTCTAACAAGTGACACTCAGGGGAGAGATGGTCCCTAGTAAAGGAAGCGGCCTTGAGCTCAGGGGCCCATTGGTCTTGAGAGTTTTTTACTTTATCCCACTTGGGTGGGCAAAATCCATGAGCTGCCCACTTGAATCCCTCCCATTTTTCCAGGAGATGAGAAGGGGAAAAATGATGGGAGGGCATGAAGTCGTGAGGATGGTACTGATCTCGAGGCCCCTCTCTGACTCAGGGGCCTCTGATGAGCAGGATTACCTGCAAGCTGTCTGAGCGGTCTCCAAAATGAGTGGTCTCCAAAAGTGGGCACGATGGCCTATCACTTGCCCAGCAAAGGGAGAGGTGACCGTGGTTCTTACTCAGTTTGCAACCCACTGAGAAGCCCCAAGCCCCCAGTGGGAGTCCCTTCCTGAGTCCTGTCCACACGGGTATTACAGCTCCCCAGCAAACACTGCACTTGCCTGATGAACCCCAGGCTCTCCCTCTCAAGGGCCTCTCAAGACAGTCGTGGCTCAACCAGCTAAGAGCAGGCCCCGGCCCCAAGCTAAGCTAAGTTACCACCCTGCTGGGGCTTGGCTACTGGAGCAGAGTGAGAAGGTGGGGGGGAGGTCTAAGGGCATCCCGTGGTTCCTACAGCTTGGAGGCTGTGGACACACTGGTTTGGCTCCCATTCTATTTCCCAGACTGGTTCCCCTTCTGCGAGCTTTCTGCCATCCGGCTGGCAAGGGCCCTACCTCTCCTGGTGGTCCGGAGTTATTTTGTGTTTTGCAACTCACGTTCCCAAGACAAGTGGTGCTGGGTTCTCCCTCACTGCCATCTGTCCTGGTGCCTTCTCTCCCCACCATCAATGGGCTGGCCTTCAGAAATTGTCCCCTCTTAACCTGAACTACAAATGGGTCATGGGATGGACAAGCCCTCAACCAACTCATTTGAAGTATGTGCAAAGTAAGAGTCTGTACCCTACCATGTGCCAAGTTCAGTGCCAGCCTCTGGGGGCATGGACAGGGCTGTCAGGGGAGGCCCTGCAACTTCCCTAGGTCAAGATCGACCACCCTGGCCTGGGAGCACCCTGCTGAGAGGGCTGAGGTTTAAAACATCAGTCCCAGCAGGACCCTTTGATCTGGAGCCTGAGTGCCATTTACGGGAAATTTTAAATAGCCTTTTATCTTTGCAACAGGAAGCTGGGTTGTGACCCAGGGTCCCTCATGTGTGGACACCGGGCTGATTTGGGACATAAGGCCTGTCTAGAAGAAGAGACACCATTAGACTGCAGATTAGGAGTGCCAAGAGCCAACCCACGCATCACACTCACATTTCTGTGTTTCTCTATTTAGCACACATTTTTTTGAGCCCTTCCTATGTGCCAAGTCAGGTGCTGGGCCCTTTAAAACCCATGTATCATTACAGCCTCCACGATAGCAGGCTCTGCGAGGCAAGGGCAAGGTGCTCAGCCAGGACCGCAGAGCTGAGTGAAGCCGCCAAGCCGCTGCTTCTACCTGGGTCGAAGCTCTGCTTTGCCTGGAAGATACGGAGCCCCTTTATGTCTTTGTGATCCATGGGCCATTTGCTCAGGCATGCTCTGCCACTCCAGCCCCCAAGCTACTCTCGAAACCATGCTCGGAGCCAAGGGCAGGGATCAGCAAAAACCATATTTGTCCTTAAATCACCTCCTACCTTCCCCAGTTCCACCCTTGATGCCCAGCAAGGATAGGGCCTGAGTCTGGTTCCACTGTGATGTTGGGAATTAGGGTTCTGCCCTCCCATTGTGGGCGGGCAGGAAGAGAAGAAGCGAGATGCTTTTGAAAAGAGCTTGGTAGGGGTGAAGTTAAATGCAGAGGGCTGACCTGCCAACAGAACAGTGTGGAGCTCTGCAGCCCATGTTCGGCCTCAGGGGTGGGATGGAGTGGTGTCCTTCCCTGTACTCAAGTCTGCACGGTCCTTAGACCAGGACGACAGAGTCCAGAACCTTCCTGGCCATGATCCGCCCCAGGATGGAGGAGGCCATAGAGCCAAAAAGCCAAGTGCTCGTTGCCCCCTCCTTCTAGACCACATTTTGAAACTCAGAACCTCAAAATGCCTTTCCCAAACAGGCTATGTTTCTGAAGCCCGCATGACTCTTTTTCCTGGGGTTCGTGTCCCTGAGTTCTGACCACACGACCAGTGTGTGCAGCCCTGGACCCCACGGGTGGCCCAGAGGGCAGGCACTCGGAGAGGAGAAAAGTAGACCAGGGGTCGGGTCATGTGTCTGCAGGCTGGAGGCTGGGACTCACACAGCAGGGGACAGAGCCAGGGCGGGACAAGAAGGGGGTGAGCCTATGGGCTGGGAACATCCATCTGTGTTCTCGCTTGAGGCTCTGCAAACGTTGGGGGTCTCCAGTCCCTATATGAAGGACAGGGGCATGACAAAATATATCTCAGTGTCTTTGCTGATGATGTTCATAAGAGTAGCTTTTGGAGGTCAGGGACTCACTCGGATACGTGCAGAGGGCCTATATGGGCTGGTGCTGGGGGGTGCTGGCCCCCGGGAGTCTGGAGCTGCCTGGAGAAGTTGGCAGTGAGCAAGTAAGGACATGAGCAGTAAACCCTGTCTAAAAGGAAGTACAGGGAGGTTCCAGCTAGCGCGGGTGGTCAGAAGGTTTCCCCTGAGGAAAGGAGCTAAGGCTCCAGATGGGTAAACAGAGGCCCAGAGATGCTAAGTATATTAAGCTCAGTGTGGTCGTCACGATTAGACACCAAGTTTCCCAACTCTGAGCTCAGTGGGCCCTGTGGCCGCCATCCTGGATTTCATTTCCGAGTGTGCAAGGACCCCACACAGCAGCCTGGGTTTACAGAACTGACAGTTTACACACATCTTCAGATTTCGGCCTAGCCGCTGCTGATGAACTTGTGCGCGCGCACACACACACACACACACACACACACACACATACCCCTGCCGGTTCAGGGACAAGCCTGAATGGCAAAGAGACACCTTCAAGGCATGGGGAGGACGATGAGACCCGCCAGCCTGTTTACAGGGCATCCTTGGTGCAGCTTTGAAATTAGAGGCTAGGCTCCTGACCCTTCCCAGCCCTTCCCTGCCTGTGGTTTTCCTCGCGGCCTCCCCAGGGAAGCAGGCCCTGCCGCGAAGCTGGGTTTGATCAAAGCCTCCCCAAACCCAAGCTGAAGCCAAAACTCTCTGCATTATTAAAGTGTTTAATAACTGTCCACGGCTCCTCCCTCCCCAGGACCCTGAAAGTCCTCTTGTTCTTCCTCCGTTCACCCTCTGCCTTTTAATGGGAGGAGAAGGGGGGGGCGGGCGGCGAGGGCTGGATGGATTTGATTTCCCTCACCGAGTTCACAATCATAATCGCAATGTTCCTAATTTCCATGTTCTGGAAAGCTCCTTACAGTATAACAAATGCCCTAATTACCGTGTTTGCCACCCCTTAATGTCGTTTTAAACACACTGCTCCATTTCAGTCCCCCGCAACGTGGCAAATAAGCCCGCTGCTAGAGCTTCCTGTGTGCGGAACGGGTCTCTGGCCTGCCTGCATCCAGAGATTTCAATCTTATCTGGCAGGCAGGGTAATTTGAAATTTAATCATCTTTTCCCCGAGCCAGAAGGCCTTATTATTACTTTCTCAGAGGAAAGAAGAGGCCCAGAAATCAATCTCCCAAATTTGGTGTGGAAGGAGAGGGCACACCAGGCTGTGGGTTCCGTGCCCTCTCATCCGGGATCTCTGTGCGTGGGACAGTACTTGTGACCGTGTTCCGCTGGAGCGGGCCCAGCTACTCCTGGCAAGATCCCTCCGGCTGAGAACTCTCCCCTAGACCAGTCTTTTCTGTGCTCAGAATTCCACAAGGAAGATTTTTCCCCCCTCTCTCTTAATGAAAGGCAATCATCCGAGAGAGAGACAGTACAAAGTGTGCAGGTCAGCCAGCAGGCCCTCTCAGGGGAAGCCACCTGGTACCCAGGTTCCCCAGCTGGTCAACAAAGATGGTTCAGCTGCAGCCTGCTGCCAGGTGAAAGAATGTTCTGGAGAAAACCCAAATTCAGTCTGTGGACCGTGGAGGAGAAAGGTTTGACTATACGGAGCCAGCAGCTCGTCCAAGGGACAATCTTCCTGTCATCAACCGGCACACTTTTTTTTTTTTAAGATTTTTCTTTTATTTATATGACAGAGAGAGAGAGAGAACAAGCAGGGGGAGCAGCAGAGGGAGAGAGAGAGAAGGAGGCTTTCCTCTGAGCAGGGAGCCCCATGCAGGACTCAATCCCAGGACCCCAGGATCATGACCTGAGCTGAAGGCAGACACTTAACTGACTGAGACCCCCAGGTGCCCCTAACTTGCACATTTCTGAGTAGAGAATGACTCTCATCATGTCTGGCCAAAATGGAGGCACTTCCCTGTCTGGAATATATTTGACAAGCAATTTATGAACATACGACACATTGACAGATCATCTATGGAGGAAACTTCATAGATGTTTCCCAATGGTGGCCACAGTCTTAAAATCTAAATGACCTAATGAGGTATGAAGCAATGAGGTATGAAGCTGAAAGAAACTTCTCCAAATCACCAATAAAAACAAATCTCAATCAACTATACCAGAGGGAAGATAGAGTTGTCCTACTTCTACCCATAGAAAATGCTAACACAAGGTTATTGACGTGTGAAGAAAGGATCAAAGAGTATATAGTCTAAAATAGAGGGGAAAACGATCTTAAAGGTGTGTCAGGCAGTTAACTGCTAAATATCATGTTATATTTTTCCCCCTGGATTTTTTCATGTTTGTGGTATTTGTCAGCTTTTTAAAGATGTGATTCATTGTGATTTCTCATTCTAAATAATAGTCACTCTCATACCGAAATGTGTACTTGGCGTTCTTTTTCTTAATGAAAAGCTGGGTCCAGTCTGGGCAGAACATCTGGAACCTGCTGGCAGGTTGTGGGTACGTAGAAAGGTGGTCAAGAATGACTCCAAGGTTATGTCTTTCCAATGGTTGGGTAGTTTTTAAAAAATCCCCTTATTTTATAGAATAATGGGAATAATTGGGTTTTTTTTAAGATTTTATTTATTTATTTGACAGAGATCACAGGTAGGCAGAGAGGCAGGCAGAGAGAGAGGAAGGGAAGCAAGTTCCTTGCCGAGCAGAGAGCCCGATGTGGGGCTCGATCCCAGGACCATGGGATCATGACCTGAGCCGAAGGCAGAGGCTTTAACCCACTGAGCCACCCAGGTGCCCCAGAATAATTGGGTTTTAAAAGTGACCTTAGGGGTGCCTGGGTGGCTCAGTGGATTAAGCCTCTGCCTTCGGCTCAGGTCATGATCTCAGGGTCCTAGGATCGAGCCCCGCATCAGGCTCTCTGCTCGGCAGGGAGCCTGCCTCCCCCCCTCTCTCTGCCTGCCTCTCTGCCTACTTGTGATCTCTGTCTCTCAAATAAATAAATAAAATCTTAGAAAAAAAATAAATAAAAATTAAAATGACCTTACTTGGCAAAGGAAACTGCAGGCCCCTTACACTGGTTTGCTATTATGTTTTACATTTTGATTGCCACTGGTCTGTGAAACCTCAAGTCCAGGACGGGCAATGACTGAGCAGGACTGCCCAGGCCAGAGCGCGTCCTGGAGAGGTGCCCTTGGCCAGAAGGGGCTGGCGAAGACTTGGCTCTGAGAAAAGGTACAGACTTAGCCTTGCCAGGCAATCGGGGGAGGGAGAGAGTAAGGAGGGCTTTCCAGGGCTGGCCCCTCCTGCCTCTGTGGTCCCGCCCACACAACCTCTGCCCGCTGTGTCTCCCCCCACTGCAGCCCTGGCCACGTTGTCACACTTGCTCCCCTCCACACTCCGAGCCTTTGGCTCCACGGGACTTGGTGTCTCCGTGTGGCCCAAATGCCCTTCTGTGTTTCTCGGCATCTGGGCACACATGCCAGGTTGTCCGGGGTGCCTGGTCATTGCAGACCATGTGGGCCAGTCCATGTGCGTCCTCCGGGCATGACCGATGGGATCACATGGTGAAGGCCTGCAAAACTGTCCTTGACAGCAAGCAGCACCTTGGACCCCTTCTCCTGTGACCAACAAGAGGTCCAACCAAGGCCATCTTGGAAGATACACGAGCCTGTTTAAAGTCACCCTTCAGGGCCCTTCGTTCCTTCTGCCCCTTGGGTATGTGGGCAACGGCCCAAAGATGTTGGTTGACCTTCACTGGCATCACTCCCTGGATTAACCTGGAAAAGGCGCTACCACGGCGATGGTGAAAGGGACGCAGTGGGGTTCTGGGCAACACTCTGATTCAGGGCAGCGAAGCCCGCATCTTTGGACTGTCCAATGCAGGAGGGAGCAAACTGCAGGAAACCAGTACACGGATGGCAACCGCTCAAATGGTGTTTATTTAGGTGTTAGCCTAAACTTCCAACGGCCCTGCGTGATCCCCCTTCTATAGAGGGGAAATGGAGGACCGCCCCAGCTCCCGGGGTCGACCTCGGTCTGAGACTCTGAAACCTGGGAAATGCCCAGCTTCTTCATCTCCGCCGTCTGAAATCTGAGTCCGAGGGCCTGTCGCTCCAGGGCGGTGCAGAGTTCCCCGGCAGTTCCTCTCGTATCTACCCCCTACCCTCTCACCCCACTGAGTGCTTCAGGATGCTGGAGTTGGCTCCAGGCGCAGAAGTGAGGCAGGGCCCCTGGAGGCCAGGCAGTGGTGGGTGTCCCCACATTCTTTACTGGGTGAGCACCTGCAGCCCCCCCACCCCCTGCTCCCACACACTGACTGCTCCTGGGCTGCACGGCTGCAGGGCCACCCCTTCTGGGGTCTTGCCTGGGTGAGATTGCTCCCCACCTAGGGACCCACGCACTGTATTCCCAGCCCTGCATGGAGCAATGCCACTCTTTCCCCTCTTTTTGATCTCCAAAGTATTCCTTTTTAGGGGTGTCTGGGTGGTACAGTCGGTAAAGCATCCGACTCTAGATTTTGTCTCAGGTCATGCTCTCAGGGTCGCAGGATCAAGTCCCACGTCAGACTCCCTGTCCAGCATGGAGTCTGCTTCTCCCTCGCCCTCTGCCCCTCCCCCCACGAGTACACTCTCTCTCTCTCCAAAGTAAATAAATGGATAAAATCTTTTTTTAAATTCCTTTTTCATTGTCCCTCACACAGGACTTATATAAGATTGGAACAACAAACCATGAGAGAACAGACCAAAGCTAATATCGTGATCATAACATTACATGTCCATCTCATTTTTAACCTTCACAGAAGCCATCTTTGGTGGTTATTCTTCTGCCCATTTCACAGATGAGAAAACTGAAGCTTGGATGACTTACCCAGCATCCTACAAACTGATATTTGCCAAGCAAGGAGTTGAACCCAGGTCTGTCATCATCATGCCTCAAGAGCTCCTCCAGGCTCTACCTTTTAAAAAATAAAGTAAAAAAAAAAATAAATAAATAAAGTCTAGGGGCATCTGGGTGGCTCAGCCGTTAAGCATCTGCCTTTGGCTCAGCTCATGATCTCAGGGTCCTGGGATGGAGCCCTGCATCAGGCTCCCTGCTCAGCGGGAAGCCTGCTTCTCCCTCTCCCACTCCCTCTGCTTGTGTTCCCTCTCTTGCTCACTCTCTCTCTGTCAAATAAATAAATCTTTTAAAAGAAATGCATATATACATACATACATAAAAAATAGAGTCTAGCCCTGAAAACCAAATCCCAGGAACTTCCCTCTCCCCCATTCGGGGCAGGCCTTCCACCAGACCTCCTGGGTCTCTACTGGGCCTGCCTGAGCCATCTTCTGTCTCTGAGAAAGAGTAGCATTGAAGGCTAGAATCCTCTGCCTTCTGGCTTCCAGGGGAGAAGGCTGGCCCTCCCATGTGAGGGATGCCCCAGGAGATGCTGTGGGAGTTGGCAGGTGCCCCCAAAGGAGCCATAATGGTGTGAGAGCCCTAAGCTGGGGAGCTAGGGAGCATTGATGGATTCTCACTTCTGGAGTCTCTTTGCAGGGGAAGTCGAGAGTCTGGCAGCTCTGAAGGGCTGGATGGATGGCCATAGCCCTGCCCCCTAATTAAATTGAAGAGCCAAGGGAGCAGGGTAATGAGCTGTGTCCCCCGGCCATGGAGGTGGACACCTTCCTTCATTGTGCTGCCTCTAGACTCTCCAAAATGTTTGCAGGGGCCAAGACACCTGTTTTAATCCAGAGATAAGGCCAAAAGGAATGCAGTGATGTCAGGAGGCCGGGTAAGTCTACCTCGGGGGGTCCGTGGAAACTCCCAGACCCCTCCCCAATCTCTGATGACTGTAGGAAGTCCGCTTGTCTAGAGGCAAAAGAGATCCGTGGAAGTGTTGGTTGCTACAAGCTCCAGGTTACAAGAACGGCTGTCTGAGGCCTGGAATTTGACATCATCTGGGTGAATATCTTCTTTTACAGAAGAAGAATGGAGAATCAGTCCTTGTAAACCCCCCTGCCCCCGCCCCAAGGAAAGGGCCTTGCCCAAGGTCCTGCCTGTGTCCCCTGAGAGTCTCTCATCAGTGGAGGGGAAGTCGCAAGCTGTTGGAGAAACCAAGGAGCAGGAGGGGATGCAGGGAGAGGGCTCTGAGCTCAGGGGGACAGAGGCCTATCAGAGAAAACAAAGCTGAGGCCGAGGCCGAGGCTGTCGCCATGGGAGATGCCTGTCTTGTGCCCTTCGGAGCAAAGCCGGAAACCTCTGGGGAGGCCATGGAGTGAGGTCAAAGGCAGGAAGGGGGGAGGGAGCCATTTGTCATCAAGGGCAAAGGCTGGTGGGCTCTAAAAATTCAGAAGCCCAGGCCCACCTCTCCCCTTCACAGAGAAGGAGCCTGGGGCCCTCCACAGGAGAGACAGACACGTCTTCTCCAAGGCCTTATGGGGCCAGCCGGAGGTGTGGGCCCTCCTCCCTGCTTGCCTCCTTCTAAGGACTGACTGGAACTTTCTTTCTCACCTCAACCCTCTTTTGTTTTCTCTTCCTAGCTCCGGGTAGGGAGGGGGCCTTGGGTGAGATGGCGTGAGGACAGACGCTGCATCGGCTTCGTAGAGCATGCACATGATCTTACGACAGGTGTGTGTAACCAGGGCCTCCCCTGGAATGCGCATGTGACCTAGAGACCCGAGCCTCTATCCTGGTGAACAGTGAGGACCACTGCCCAGAGCTGGGAAGCCATCATCACCCCTCAGGCACCAGTGGAGAGGCTGGGCAAGGCTCAGGGAGGCTGGGCGTTCGGGGAAGGGGAAGTAAGAAGAAAGAGAAGAGTCCCCAGGATGGAAAGGGGACCACGAACCCAGCTGGAAACAGACCTGTGACGGGGGGCGGGGGCTCCACGAGTGACTGAGGAGACCTCCCCGTCAGCGGGAAGGACGGACCCACAGCCAAGGGCACGGGTGACATGGAGCACACTCCGGGAAATGGTGCAGTTCTGTTCTGAGCCGTCGTCACATACACATGGAAAGCCCCAGAGGATAGCTGTGCGATGTCAGAGGGGGAAGATTCCGCAGCACGGCGCAAACTCCCACCGCGCGACGGAAAGGGCGGGCAAAGTTAGTGAGCCATGAACACTTCAGTTCTTTCTACTGATTTAAACATCACCGCCACCACCAAAACGAAGGGAAAGGACAAGCCCCTGGTTTAGAAAAGATCATTTCTCACCATTTTTATGCAGAAAATTTCAAATACAACAGTTAAAAGAATACCCAGGTTCCCACCCCCTACGTGAGGCTCACAGGCCAAGTCCACACTGTCCCCTCTGTTTGCGTGGCCTTCGAGCTAAGAGTGGTTTTTTTTTTTTAAGTGGAAGAATGATACTTTGTGGCAAGTGAAAATCATGTGAAATTCAGATTGTAGCCTCCATAAATAACGTCATATTGGAAACCGGCCCCTCCCCTTGACGAATTGTCTATGGCCATTATCATGATGTACCCAGAGCCCAGGGGCTATGGCAGAGCAGATGTGGCTGGCAATGCAGAAAATATTTACTCTCTGGTCCTTTAAGGGAAAAAAAAAATTTGTTGACCTCTGACTTAGAGTCTACGATTAATATTTTCCTGTGCGTGCTTTATCACATATCCGCCCAGCTATGAAAAGAGATATTTGCAAATCAGATCCCAGCAAAAGATGAAGATCTGAAATAACTTGAGAAGGAGCAGGTCCTGACTTCCTCTGAGGCAGCCTGGAAGGGACAGGAAAAGGCCCCAGAGAGGAGTAAAGGACCTGTTTGCTCCTTTATCTGGATGCCACGTGTATTTAGAATTTTCTGACAGTAAGACTAGGATCAGTGCTGTTGTCTTTTTCCTGGTAATGGACTGGGCCAGTCTGGGTGTTGCAAACCAAGAGTTGTGTTTCATTATGTTTTTGGAAGATTTTTGGATTAATGGGGATTTTATGCTCCAAGGAAGGAGGCAGGGTCCACGCTGTGCTGCGTGGGTCTGGTCCCCAGCCCAGTGTGGGGCCGTCCGTGACCTCCATCAGTATTTGTTAAATAAATGCAGCCTGAATCTCTGAGGCCTGAGATAAGTTATGAGCCCCTGCATCACCAAGGTATTGACCTCACTTGCCTGTGATGGGAATCTCTGGCCTGCCGTATCACCTACAACGAGGGGCTCTGGGAGAGATGGCAGGGAAGGTGCCAGTTTCAGGACGCCTGGTGGGAGCTGCAGGCATGATCTGGAATTTTCCCTGCATGGAAGGTGCTACCCTATAGGTAAGAGCCACAAGCCATTCTCCCAGGTCCCCATAATGCAAGGAAGATGGGGAAGTGCATCCTCCAGCATGAAGCAGGAAGAGCGTTTTGTGCAGGTGTTGGCTGCACCGTTTTGGCTTTCTAGGTAGCTCCCAAAAACAAGCTTCAAAATAGTTCCATAAAAGGCAATGTGATTGCAAACAGGTGTCTCAAAAATGCATAATATGGTCTACTGTTACTGAGTAACATTTTTAAAAAAGAATAGAAGAGCAGTCGGTTTAGGATAGTGAAAAAGATCAGAAAAGCGTATAATTGGGCAATTCACAAGCGGCTGGCAAGGCATCCAGGCTCCAGATGCCGACTCCTTCGCCATCTCTGAAACAGTGTGTGCTGTTCTTTGATTGCAAAGATGTCTTCCCTAGGCACCGAAAATTAATTGGACATTCCCTTGGAGGGGCTACTGTGGTTTTATTTTTTATTTTTTCATTTTGGCAAATTGGAAAGCCTGGAGTGTGTCAGCCCACTCATCCAACATTCATTAGTAGGGGAAAGGAGCATACATTGGGCATCTATTTTGTGCTCCACCCTGTGCCACCAATGATATTCCTATATTCCTTCATTCCTTCATTCATTCGTCTATTCGGGGATCTCATGGTCACGGTCATGGTCCTGTGCTTCAGGGGTTGCTGAACTGGAGGGCCTTTTGATCAACCAAGCATTAGAATTCCACTCTTCCTGTCAATGATTGGTTTAATAACGATCACATGACTCCATCTGAGTTGATGATACTTAAGGGCACGTCTTTTGAGCTTCTGGAAATGGTTTCTTAAAAACGGACACAAGGATTTTCTTTAAGGGTGGTGAATATGTTTTGGAACTTGGTATAAGGCAACATGGTGAGTGTACTAACAAACGGACACAAAGATATGTCCTTTGTCTTGCTGTCCTTCTCCTCATGTCATGTGAGGATATCAGCCTAGAACTTCAGCAGCCATCTTGCACCCATGAGGGCACCAGCCTGGAGACAATCGCTGGTACACTAAGGGTGTCAGAGCAGAAAGATGGAAGAAAATTAGCCTTGATGGCACAGAGAATCTGTGAATTAGCTGGCCCTGGGGTAATCCTGTCTTTGGATAATTATATGTAAGATGTTAGACACCTGGTTTGTTGAAACTGTTTGGAGTCACATTTTGTCAGATGTGTGCAGCAGAGGATGGCTCAATCAGTTAAGCATCTGCCTTTAGCTCGGGTCATGATCCCAGAGTCCTTGGATCAAGTCTGGCATGGGGCTCCTTGCTCAGCAGGGAGCCTGCTTCTCTGCCCCTCCCTGGCTCGTTCTGTCTCTCTATCTCTCAAATAAATAAATAAAATCTTTAGAAAGTTCTCTGATTATAGACGGTCTGGTCTGTTTCCTCCAGTCTGAGAAGGCAGGAATCTCATCTCTGTTCAGTACCCTAACCCCACTGCCTGTAGTCACGCCTATCACAGAGTGGATGCTCGGCATTTGTAGAATAAATGGGCACCATACCTAAATTATTTCATTGAACTTTTTTACCAACTCTGTGAGATAGATAGGACCACCAGATTTTAAAGCGGGGCTAGCTGAGTCTTAGAGAGGTTAAGTTAACTGCTTAACATCACAGAGGAATAAATCTAGCTCTGCCTGCTTCTTGTTCTGGCCTGCCCCGCAGCCTTCCAGGGCAAGACTGTGGATGAAGACAGAGTGGTAGCGTCTGTGGTTGGATTTAGCGCTGCAAGAGTGTGGCTCAAAAGACCTCTCAGATGGTCACGTGGCTTCCGTTTGTGTGGTTCCGCGGTGTGTCGGGACATGGACATTCTTGTGGAGTTCTTGCTGCTGCCGTGTAAGGAGGGTGGGAGGTGGAACTGTACACATCTTAGGGATGCCAAGGCTGTATTGAGAGTAGGAGAGTGAGATGATCTTTTCTCCACCATTATTGCAGTAATTCAAAGGCTTCGTGGGATGGAAGTTATCCGGGAGCTGTAAGACGCTGGACACGGGGTGCCATTGTTTCGGGAACCCCAGGAAGGGGATTTGCAAAATGACAGGTTCATAATTATAGTAATGGCAAGCAATTATTAAGCTCCTACTACATGCCGGGCACTGCATCAAGCACTTTACTTGAATTTTCTCATTTAACTCTCATAGCATTAGTAAATACAAACTGCTATTATCTCAGATCTGCAGGAGACAAATGAAACCCAGAAAGGCTGAGTGATTCTGCCAAAGTCACACAGCTATAGTCGGAGGAGCCAGGATTCAGTCCGGTCTGACGTGGTCCCTATAATAAACTGCCTGCCTGTTCCTGCGTATTCTGACACACAGCTGTGGTCTCTGATACAATCAACCAAACAGGAAATTGTACTTTTCCATCACCTTCGAGGATGACCAATAATGGCCCCAAATAACATGGCCCCTGCTGAGTAATTTAGACTCATCTCTGCCTGTCATTCTTCCATTGTAGCTTTGCTTCTTGTTGTTAAAGGTGATTAATTTTAAGAATTGTCCTGTTCAAAAAAGACAAATAGCCTTCTGGGGAGGGTCCTCTTGTTAACTGTGTAGGAGTAGAATCATCTGAGCTAATCGATAGTAAAGGTGTTGCATGAAAGGGTGAAACTCCCCCCCCCACGCATACAGGACACTCAAGTGCGATTTCAACTGCAGCCTCTGTGCGGGGGAGGGGCAGTGTGCTCACTTACGCAACCTGGGAAAGGGGCTGAAGGGTAAATTGGGGCATCCCATACACGGAGTAGATTTTCTCTTCCTACAAAGAGCTGAGTATGTCCTTAAGCCCCTCCTACCACCAAATGCAGAGAGAAAAAGATGGCCATTTGGTCCCAGGCACCTGGAGGAGACATAATTGCCAAATGGGAGGAGGGCCACACCCCCCGCTGTGTTTGCAGCAGGTTTGGATAGCAGCAAACACGGGGAAACTAGGCAAAGCTTTGGAGGAGCAGCTAGTGAAGACCCTGCCCTTGCTGTGGGGGTCTTGGGGACTTCTAGAGTGTGAACTCTCTAGCCCCAATGCCGAGGAATGAGGACCCTGTACAGGGTGGACAGTCAGAACGGGGGGTCCTGTGGGAAAGGAGAAGCAGGGGACGATCCCTGCCCCAGACGACATCCGGCAATCCACTGCACTAGTAGGGTCCTGCCTTACCTAGCTCCTCACTCATGCGACCCGGGAGGTGAGACTGCCGTTCACAGAAGACCCCCCCCCCCCCGCCAGGGGCTACAGCTACATGTGATGTTATGGCAGATACACATTCAGCCTTCAGTGTTCAGTTAGAGACGCTACACCGTTGATTTCATGGTCTGCAGTCAGTACTTAGCCAAGGCCCCTTCCTTTTTAGAAAACCTTGACCTTCAAGAATCTCTCCTGATGTTATTAAGGAGAAGAAATGCAGCCAGGCAGACCCCGGAGCGTTTACAGTTAATGATCTGGTGGTTACTCCTGTAGAACGCTGGCCGACAAGGGATTTGCTACAAACTATTGGGGTGGCAATTGAACTCCGCAGATTGAAGTCTTTCATACTTCCGAAGGTGGTCGTTCTTCTTCTGAAAATGTGCACTGATCATCCAGACTACGGCGATGCTCTGTGCACGTCATCTGTTAACAGTGGTGAGCTGCGAACACGAGACGTATCCAGCCATAGGGAGTGCTTAGGTGAGCAGTGTGCCCACTTTTATGGGACAATCAGGGAGCTGTCAGGAATGATGCCCACGGAGACGGTGATAAATGGGCACGCTTACCGTGTAGAGCGAAAAAGCCACACTAGAAATTGAATGCACACTGATTATAATCTATAAAACAATAATGATCCTATATGCTAGAGTGAAGCCAGAGCCTGAGTCATGTCTGGGTAAGGATCAGATCTTCCTGAGCATGCTTGGTCATCTTGTCGGGGGGTGGGTTCCCAGGGACACATTTGCACGTGCTGTCTGGCAGCAAGATTTTTGGGAGGCAACCTGGAGGGGCGGGCCTGGGGAGCCAGCATTGTTCGCCTTTGGAATATGGTACCCTGAGCTGCTTCCACAGGTCAACCCAAGGGAAAGAGGGCTGCATGGGGATACCAGGCACTGTTTTCACGAGGTGCACAGGTGGCTGTCATATAGTGTGTCTTCCTGGCAGAAACCCACGCAGCAGCCCCTTTGCTGACTGACTGCAGCCTCCCTTGGGCACCTTGAAGTGGTCGACGGGTGGTGAGGTCCTGTCACCCCACAGCGGTCTCAGATGTGGGCATTGCCAAGGGCAGCTTGAGAACACAATGACTTGCTTTGGCCTGATTTGTGAGATATAACAGACACACCCATGTGACTGCAAGAAGTGTGTAGTATGTGTGTGTGTGTGTGACCTGACATGCAAGGCAGAACCAGAGAAGCAACGAGACTACTTGGGCTGGGCTGGCTTGCAGAAATCTTTTCTTTTCTTTTTTTTTTTTAAGATTTTATTTATTTATTTGAGAGAGAGAGAGAGAGAGAATGCTTATACAAGCCGGGGCGGTGGGGGGGAAGGGCAGAGGGAGAAGGAGAAGGAGACTCCCCACTGAGCAGGAAGCCCAGCTGGGGGCTTGATCCCAGGACCCTGAGATCATAACCTGAGCCCAAGGCAGACGTTTAACAGACTGAGCCCCCCAGGTGCTCCTGGCTTACAGAAATCTAAGTTGACCCATACATACCTAAGTGCCTGGAGGGAAACCCATCAAAACACTAGCAGCAGAAGAGGAGAAAAAAAAAGGAGCCCGGAGTAGACAGATGACCTTCACAGCACCACTCAGAGATAGTGTGGAGGGTCAAGTCAGGTGCTGCGAAAGTCCTTGAACTAACTGCCATCCCCACAGACAGGATGACTACCGACAGCCTGAGGCCATCCTCGGATATTTAGCTCCTAGCTCAAACACTGTCCTAGGAACCCAAAGGATTATCAGCCTAACCTCAACCTTCAGGAGCTCTGAGTACAGCACCAAAGCCCAGCCTGTCTCTCCAGGCTCAGCCCTGCCCCTCTCCCCCCCTGCTCTGCACTCCCCTCACTTTCTTCTAGCTCCCTGCTACCTCAGGGACTTTGCAGGTGCTATTGCTTTTGATGAGAACACTATCCCCTTTCCCCCTCCTGGCTACTCCTACTCCCAGCCCAGGGCTTAGCTTACCCACTCCATCCTCAGAGGCTCACCTCCATACCAGCTCCTGGGTCTCACAGTCCTATGTTCCCTTATTTTTCCCTTCAGGGCACTTCTCAGCTTACGACCTTAGATGTGTGTCATTTCATGGGATTGATTTCCAGCCCCGCTGCGGGACTTCAAGCTCTGTGAGGAGTAGGGCTATGAAAGCGGGCTTGGCGCCGAAAGAGTATTTGTTGGATGGACGGATGGACAGATGGATAGACGGATGGATGGGTGGACAGAGAGATAAATGAGATGGAAATAAACATGTTATAGCAGGGATAGTGAGAAGGTTAGCGTGACAGGAAGGAAGAGTACATGAAATGATCCCCAGGGGTGACATGGGAGCTGCTCACTGACAGTGGCTGGTCCATCACACAGAGAACAGTGGGCATCACTAAAGGGTCATAGGGAAGAGGTTAAGGGGACTAGTTTAGGACTGGGGCAGAGAGGAGGTGATAACCAGGAGACAGCCAAAAGGAGACATGGGCCACAAGTTACTGGGTGTCTGTCTGTCCATCCTCTTGCCCTTCAAACTGGCCTCTCTACCCTCCCTGCCAGACTACCAGTGACTTACACTGGGGCTCTTCCCTCTCCCAACCCATGCTGGTACCCATGTCCCTGGGAAGCTGGCATAGGGCTCCTGGCTCTGCTATAAGTGTCCTGACCTAGATGCCCTTTGAAGGTCTTGGGTGGATGCCCTGGTCGAGTCCCTACCCCCGGCAGCCAGCCCCCCTGGAGGCCAGGAACTGGTGGAAACTCTAGACGAGAAACCTCTCTGCCCATCACACTGGTGTCAGGGCCCTGCCCACCGAGCACAGCCTGGAGCAAGGTGCCGAGAGGTCTGGCTTCCTCTCCCTGGCCCTGGAGCTGCTAGCGGACCACCAGCAGGAGAGTCCAAGCACTTTACAGCTGGCAGGTCGAGCTGCCGAACAAAGTACCACATGCCGGGCGGTTTCAATAGTAGAGCGGTATTTCCGTTCAGCCCTGGAGACTAGGAGGCCTCTGAAGGACTCACCGCCACTGAAGGCCCCTCGGTGGGAGAAGCAGAATGAGCTAGTGCTGACCAGAAGCTGGGGTTCTGGGAAGGGGCTCCACCCTCCCAGGTCAAGGCCAGTGCCCTCCCATCCACGGCGGGCAATGAGGACTTCTCCCTGAGCCGAGAATGTTACCAGCCTGTCTGTGAACTTGGACTTGCCCACTGGGAGAATATTGGGAAGGAACAGACCCACGTGCTAGGGCATTAAACCAGGTGCTTTGTTCACATGAAGTCCTTTCAAGATCAAGGTGTCGGCCAGCTGGTTTCTTCTGAGGCCTCCCTTCTTGCTTGTGGGGCCGTCTTCTCCCTGTGTCTTTACGTGGCCTTCCCTCTGTGTGTGTCTGGGTCCTCATGTCCTCTTCTTATGAGGACACAGGTCACCCTGGATCAGGGCCCACCCTGGGAAATTTATTTTAGCTTAGTTACCTCTTTGAAGAGCCCATCTTCAAATACAGTCACTTTCTGAGGTCCTGGGGGTTAGGACTTGAACAGAGGAATCTAGGGGGTGGGGGACACAACTCAGCCCGTCAAGGGAGCCCAGGATCAACATGCAGAGTCCCCAAAGCTGCCCATTACGCAGACTAGAACGTGGGGCTTGAACAGAAGGGGAGGCCAAGAAGGGAAACCCAGAGGAGCTGGGGCACCTCCTATGGGAACACAGTGGGAGGACATCCCAGACCCTTCCACCCTGCCACAGCCCTCCAGAGACCACTCCTCCCAGCCATCAGCTCTCAGGCAGCCCTGAGGCTAATTGCTTGGCAGGGATGCCACGAGTGGGAGAGAGGCGGCCTCCAGCAGGCTTTGAGCTCCTGGGAGATAGGGCGTCTCCCGCCCAGAGCTTATCAGCACGCCGCTGGGTCAGGATCCAATAATTAGAATGACATTCCCAGAGCAATTTGGTGGAGCGTTTGCCCTTCCATTCACGCCAGCCAGACGGGGCCTCTGGTTTGCAGCTTCTGAAAAACAAGAAATTCCAGTAAGGGATTAATGACTTAATTATAAATGCGGCTTGGAAATGCAAAGGTTATTAAGAAGGGGAAAAGATACATGCTAATAAGAGACACGCTATTAACAACAGAATAAAGATTCATTGTTGGCGCCGCCGTAAAGTTTTCCAAGTTCAGTAATAAAAACCACCTGGTCTGCAGAGGGCTGGCTGCCATGGTGACAGGCCCCAGGGCGCTGGCGCTGGCCAATGAGGCGTGTCCTCCCTGCCTCTGATCCTGCTCCCTGAGGGGCTCCCTCTTCCTGGTACAATTGGCCCCCAGGCCTCAAACCACCCCGGGAAGTGCTGGGCCTGTGCCCATTTGTGGGAAAGGCACAGCGAGACATGGATAGCGGGGCCCCAAGGTTAGTCTGACTCTCACCGCCTCTGAAGGCCCATGGGTGGGAGAAGGAGAACGAGCCAGTGCTGACCGGTAGTTGGGGTTCTGGGAAGGGGCTCCGCCCTCCCAGGTCTAGGCCAGCACCCTCCCATCCACAGCAGGCGATGAGGACTTCGCCCTGAGCCCAAAATGTTACTAGCTTGTCTGTGAACTTGGACTTGCCCACTGGGAGAATATTGGGAAGGAACAGACCCACGTGCCAGGGCATTAAACCAGGTGCTTTGTTCACATGAAGTCCTTTCATCTCTGCAACCATCTTGTGGAGCATTACTGTTCCCACATTTTGCTGACAGAGAGACAGAGGTTCCCAGAGGTGAAGAAATGTGCCCAAGGTCATGGAGTGAACCAGGGGCAGAGCTGGGACTCAAAGCCAAGGCCAGGGTCGTCCTCACAAGAGGCAGGAAGCAGGGGCGGAAGGCACTTGGACCAGAGGTTCCCTACTGGCAGGGCTGGGTCTTCCTCCCAGGTTCTCAGATGCAGGGCTCAAACCCCAAGTCACAAACAAGCTTCACAAGGATCTAGGTCACCAAGTCAGGCTTCTCTGCTAATTAACCAGCTGTGCCCACGTGTCTCTCCCCAGGGCCACCAAGCCACCTGCTCTCCCACTGCACATGCCCAGGAAGTAGCTTCCCAGAGTTTCCTCGGGGTTTAATTGCTTTGGATAATCACCCCATGGCTGATGGGGTGTGGGGAGGAGGTAAGAAGGGGTAGCTAATCTCACCTACACTTTACCTTCCCTCTCCTGCCCCCAGGACTTGAATCATGAGTTAAGTTGGAGTTGCTCTGGTCCTAGCAGGCAGGGTGTCAGGGGACTTGGGTCCCAAGGGACTGGGTGGAAGGCCCTAAGAGATGGATATGGGGCAGCCGGGCAGATGGGCACCCTTGAGAGTGGGGAAGAAAGATCCATCCAGAGCAGACAGGGAGAGGGATGCCGCGGCCCCTCCCCACTGACTTAGCCGGCCAGCTCAATGAGGGACCACGCCTGCCCCATCCCCCGGGGAGCCCCCTCACATAGCACCAGGCACACGATGGGCACTCAGTAAATATTTATTTGAGAGAGAGACAGCACAAGCTGGGGGAGAGGCAGAGAGAGAGGGAGAAGCAGACTCCCGGCTGAGCAGGGAGCCCAGTGTGGGGCTCGATCCCAGGACCCTGAGATCACGACTCGAGCTGAAGGCAGATGCTTAACAGACTGAGCTACCAAGGCATCCCATAGATCTTCTCTTCTTGTCCTGAGCTGAATCCCACCCTTCCAGCAACCGTCCTGTGCCCTTACAGTCACCAGAGCCTCTGCTCCTATATCCACAGGAAACAGCCACTTCCTTGTTGTGTGACCCTGTCCCCACTTCTAAATCTCTCTGAGCCCCATTTTCCTCAGCTTACTGTAGGAAGTAGACTCATGTGTCCGCCAGCTCCCCGCGTGGGATGGACTGAAAATGTGATGGGGCTGGCCCACCCCCTTTAGGTCATTCAGTCCCTACTTGTTCTTCCCAGGCCATGCACCCTTATTTTTGACAGATGTCACTTGTCATGGTGTCCTGTGCCCCCCTGTGTCTTGGCCCCTCTCATCCTGGGCCAGTCCCAGGATCAACCTGACCCTGACTCGGGGCACTGCAGGGCTGTCCCAGACCAACCTGTCCCTGCCCACCAGCACTGCTGGCTGCCCTGGAGAACTGCCTGGGACAAAGGGAGGAAGAGAAAATGAGGAAAGGATGGGGCTTCTTCAGACACCAAGTCAGGGAGTCCCCGAGATAGAGAAACCAGAGTGTGGACCACACTGTGCTGGAGGTTAGATCCCGACTCTACTCCTGGCTGGCTGCCTCTGAGCGTCAGTGTTCCCCTCTGTAAAGTGGGGCTAACTTGTCACGTGTACGGTTGCCATGGAGATCAAATGAGATCGCACTAGCAGGTGTCTGATACACAGCGGATAGAACCCCTCTGTGATCTAGCATCCTTGTTACTGAACATGCGTTTTGTTGCTCCTGACAACTGATTGAGGGAACCTAAGGTTTTGTTTTGCTTTATTTTGCTTTGGGTGTTAAGCGTGGTCCAGCACCCATCCCTCGTCCCTCGGGCAGTGTCATCTGACCAACTTCAGACCAAAGGAGGGCAGCCCTGCCACCTGCTGCCCCAGATGGAGAGGGGGTACAGGCAGGAACGGTGGGGGGCAGCACCCTGGAGGAAGGTGGGTGAGAGAAAAGGGAAAGGGAGCCAGGAGGAGGGAGATGGCTCATCTAAAATGGGGAAACTAATGAAGAGATCTCCATCTAATTAGACAGGCTGCAGTTTAAACCAGAGTTTCCTTGGTGAAACCTGTTTGCATGTTTTCTGTCATTCAGCCAACGTGTTAATTAGGCAAATAATATTAATAATGGCATTCACTTCAGGAAAGTTAAGAGGGGAGGGAAAGGTGGAAGTTGACAGTTTGGATCTGCAGAGGGGCTCGACTTTGCAGGTGGTGGGAGGGAGCGGAAAGAACATGGCCCAGGGAGGGTGCCCCAGGGCCCCGGCGGCCGCTCTGCTCGGAGCCTGTCTCTTCATGTGCACAGTGGGGATGGGCACCCTTCCTCACCACTTGTGAAGGCTTAACCATGTTAAGTCCAGAAGGCCGTGTGCGTGGAGCCGGTCAGGACAGGTGTGGCTTACCTCTACCTGCAGCCAAGCCTGTCTGGAGCCAACATGCTGCCTGGCCCCTGGCATCTCAGGCCCCCAATGCACACCCTCCAGACTGGGTTCCTAGAAGGGAGGTCCCTCCTAACTCACGATCGTGCATCACAGAAGAAGGAACCTTAGAAATCAGCCAACAAGCCTCCTCCCCCCCCAGGACCTGGAGCCCCTCCATGATATCCCAATCAGTCTTCACTTGGATACACCCTGTGACGGGGCACTCATGCCCACTGATGCTGCCTGACCCTCAGGGGATCTGGGTCCTCTTTGCTTGCATTAAAATACTTCTGGCTATGATGTGTAGTCAATGGGCCCAGTTCTGCCCCCTGAAATAGGCACAAAAGTCCAGCCCCTCTCCCACCGGGTCTTCTCTCCGGGATCTGCAGCCCTCACATCCAGGCAGGTCCTGGCAGACCTGGTGCTGTCTCTTTGGATTCTTCCTGAGCACCTACTATGTGCTGGGCACTGAGTCTGGGCATCTTCCGCATGGCGTGCATGCCAGCTCATCGGACAGGACTCGGTACCCCCTTGCGGTTGAAAAAACTGAAGCTCAAAGCAGTGAAAATGACTCAAGCTCTCTTGGTAATTTAGTCACTGAGCAGAGGCTACAATGCAGCCTTTGTATTGTACCCCACAATCTTTCTAGAAGAGACCCCAGAACAGTTCATGTGGCAGCTCCATCCTTCCCTGAGCCCTGTGAGGGGAGCCCTGTCATCCTCCCCATTCTACAGATGAGGGACCTGAGCCTCAGATGAGTGACGCAAACTGCCTGTGTTCGCAGGAGCAACAGAACGGGCAGCTTGCCCAGGTCTGCTCTCTGCACTCGGGGCAAGGACAACCACACTCTTCTGGCCCTTATGGGGCACTGTCCACCGTTCTGGGGACTCAGCTAATGCTGGTTAATTGCATTTGCAGTGGGCGGTAGGGCTGGCAATCCAGTGCTTAATGCCTCCTACTCCCCTGTAAAATCCCCAGCCCGCCTTTGCAGTTCACCTTCAGGGAGAGGTTGGTGAACCCTTTTAACTGTAGCCAGAGCACTTGGCTGAGTTCCTCTTGCCTGGGGTCAGACGCGTTGCACACCTCCCAGCCGGCCGTGAACAAGGTGATTATGAGCTAATAACCGTGGTTCCAGAACCCCAAGTGAGCACTGACCAGGGCCAATCCTGAAGGCAGCTCTCAAGGAGGCGTGGGAGTGGCCACTTACCTCACCCTTTGCAGCCACAGAGGAGGAATTCTCTTTGTCATGTGCATAGAGCCCAGAGTCGTCTCTTTGCTTGCTGTCAGCACTGGGCAGCTGGAAGGGAGTTCTGGACCCCAGAGGGTCATGCTGGGGCCCTGCCAGTTACAGGAAAGGAGACAGGCCCTGCAACGGGATTGGGGGATACAGCCAAGGGCTCCCGAGGCCTTGTAGCGGGCAGCGCCAGGTGGAAAACCCTGTCATCCACCTGTGGACCTCTCGGCCTCACCATACCAGCTCTCAGAATCTGCAGAGGGGTATGCTTGCTTGCGTGCTTGTATGTCTGGGGTTCCAGCCCCCGGCGCAGGCTGCCAACCAGCCTACTGCTGGCCGCTTCCAGGTCCTCTAATTCTACAATATTATTGATTATTTTGATGTCAGCCCCAGTTGCCGTGGCAATCGGTAGCTGCCTGGCCATCAGAACCCCTCGGATGGCCAAGGCAGGGAAAAGTACAGGGCAGTTGAGAACAGAGGTGGGGGTGGGGAGGTCCTGAGAAGGAGCCCGGTAGACACAGCATTAACTTGTTATGTAAATACCTTATTCAATTATTCCTCCTCCTCCTCCTCCTCAAACACGCAGTGGGCTAATCACTCATGCCTGGCTGGTTCATGAATATTAAACCCAGCTCCCTTGCCAGAACATCTCAGCGGTGGAAAACCACGGCCTCCAGGGCAGAGAAAGGCAAGGGCCCCGAGCCCCACATTTAGTGAGCCCTGGAACTGCAAGGGGAGGCCTTGGGTGCCTCATGTTCCACATACGTAGCAGATGGTTGGAATAATCAGTCCCCAGAGACACTGAGCACCTGCTTCTCTGGAAACAGCGGGCTAAACCCCAGTGGGGCTGGCTGTGTGTCCTGAGGCAAATGACTCAGCATCTCTGGGCCTCAGCAGCCTCATCTGTAAAATGGGGTAGTGACATTTACCTCTGGTAATGTTCTGATTCATGACCCAATACGTAAGTCACATGTGACTATATCCTGCATACAGTTAGAAACTCCTAAGTGAATGCTCCCTGCATGACAGAACCCAGGCTTGCCCTCCGGGAGCTCAAGGTCTGGATTTTAGGGTCATCTACTGAGGAGGAAGAAGCCTGAGTGAGGGAACCAGAGAGAGGTAGGGCATGTGGCAGGCAGAGGCCGAGGTGGGAGAGGATCCCATAGCCTGCGGTAGGTGTGGAGGGCTTCCTGGAGGAGGCGGGCTTGGCTTGGACTGTAAAGATTACATTTATTCATTCATTCATGCTCTTAATACATATTTATTGAGCACCTGTTATGTGCCAGGCCCTTCACTATGTTCACTAGAACAGTGAACAAAACACTACCTTGAAGGAAGCCCCTTGAGACGGCCCCAAGTTCTTTGACAGTCCTCCCATCAAGAGGTAGCCATCAAGCCCCTCCTGTGAACCCAGGCTGACCTCGTGACTTGTTTGATGAGTAGAATGAAGCAGAAGTGATGTTCTGAGCCGACATCAAAAAAAGGTATTACAGCTTCTCCCTGGGCTTCTCACAACACTCACTCCAGGAGCCCTGGGCCTTCCTGGAAAAAGTCTGAGGGCAGGTATGGCACAGAGGAGGCCGGTGTGGGAGCTCCAGTCCCACTAAGCCCTGCCTTCCCGCTCTCCTTGCTAAGGCAGCAGGCGGGCCAGCAAAGCGGCAAGGGATCGCATCCCTGCCCACCAGCTGAAGACCACAGAGCAACTTCCATTGTCAGGAAATGAAAGCCAAAAATGACCCACTGAGCCGAGCCCGAATGCCCATCACTCACAGAACTGTGAGTGACAGTTAAGGGTGTGTCATTTGAAACTGTCAGATTTCTAGGAAGTGCGTCACAGAGCAGTACATACCAATGCTAGGGCTGACGACAATCAGTAAGTAACGAGTAGAGTAAACGCAGGAGAGAAAAATAAAGGAGGCAAGGGGCATAAGGGATGTGTGTCTACGCACTCTTAGTGTGCCCAGGGAAAGACTCACTGTGAGGAAGACAGATGAGCAAAAAGACCCAAGAAGGTGAGAAAACGCATCTCTCTGGAAGAAGAGAGTTCCAGGCAGAAGGAAGAGCCAGTGCAAAGACCCTGGGTCCAGGGTGCACCTGGATCATCGTACAAGAAACAGCTGGAGCTGGTGGGGCTGGCGTGGAAGGAGCTGCCAGCTTTCCCATGGGGGCGTCTCCCTCCTCAGCAGCAATCCCGCACGATGACTTCAGCACCCTCATTTGGGTCTCCTTGTCCCCTAACATTAGCAGTCCCATTCTACAGACTGGGACACCGAGGTCCAGAAGATGATGAGCCCAAAGGCCTGTAGCTCTGTTTGGAAAGCCAGGCAAAAAATCCTTCTGTGATTCCATGGCCACAATTTTTCAGCCGTCTCCCCTCCCCTCTCATATCCTTCCCTTCTAGAGTACTTCACCATGCCCCCCCCTCCAAACTGCACCAACTCCACCATTCTCTCCTCTGAAGGCCTGAGTGCCTCTGGTCCCTCTGCCTCTGAAGCTGTGCTAGAGGGACCCTTCAAGGCATTCCCGGGGGTCCAACAGGAGCACTGCCCCCCACGCTCCCTTCTCCCTGCTCCTGTACTAAAATTTTAAGGCCAGCAGCTCCACTCAATAGGTAGAGGGTGGCGGTGGCTCTGAGGCATCAGAAGTCAAAGGAAGGTGCTGGTGTAGAAGGAACATCTACTGGAGAGGTGGAGACCATTCCTCTGGGAGGTGAGACTCGTCACTGCCAGGCTGTGCTGACTTGTCCATCTCATCAACCCTGACCCCTATGTATTCAGTGCCATCAGGTCCCATTTCCCAGAAGAGGACGCTGAGGCATTGAATACTTGGCCCAAGAAGGCAGGGGGGCCCCATGGACCACATTTCATAGCTGGGTGCCCTGAAGCCATTCTTCACACCAAAAACAAATGTCAACCCCCACAGAAGGCTTCCCATGAAGGTGAGATTCCTGTCACCTCTGTGCCTCTGCAGATACAGATGAAAAGACAATAGAACTCCCTGAATCATGTAAGGAAAGGGACCTTCTCCATCACAGCCCGCAGGCGTTTGGGGTAGCAGGACAAACCATTGCAGGACTGTGGGGTTGATGGTGCAGGAGGCACTGACTCCATTCAAGCCAGACAGGGAGAGAAGGGGAAGAGGGGGAGGGGGCAGGCGAGCCAGGCTCTCTGGGAGCCCGCCCTTGACAAGCTCTGGATGGAAGAGAGAGAGAGAGAATGCCATTGTGGTTAAGATCAGTGTTGCTAATAATTTATGAACGTAGTCGACATTGATCAATGCTTCAGCAACTCTAACCCCGCAACAGCCTTACACACAGCTCATTAGCTCCTGACAATAACCAGAGAAGTAGTGATGGCATCGCTTTATCTAGAAGGGCACTGTGGCTCAGAGAGGTTAATGGATCTACCGAGAGTCACACAGCAGGAAGCACACTGAACCCGGCTCTTTCCAGTTCTGGGGCCCATGCTCCTAACCGCTGTGTTGTCCATGGAAGGGCTCACAAGAACATGACCCCCTGTGTAAGAGGGTCTGTGTTTAGCATATACAAGCCAAGGGAATATCACCCATTGGTGGAATTTTGGGCACCAACACTCAGGACTCACAGTTTATAGAAGGCTTTATTTATTCGTACACAGTCTCCTATGAGCCTCACAAGGGACCCCTGAAGTTGACATCATTCTTTCCTCTTACAATGACACAAATCCCAGAGCCACAGCTATGGACGCAGAGTCCCACAGAGAGTTAGCTGTGATGTTGGGACTTGACCCCTGACCCCCAGGTGCCTACCTGCAGCTCAGGATACTGCCCATGGGCCCTGGCTGTGCATTCCCCACAGGGACAGGTGGGTTCCCCGGTGGGCACCGCCATTGTTCCCCTGAGCACAGCTCTGGCCACTGTGACAGCCCGGGAGTGGTGTGCTCATCATGGGATTCTGCCTTCTGTGTGGTGGGCAAGACAAGCCTCGAGGAAGCTGTCTGCTCACGGTGTCTGCAAGGGGTCTTCAAGGCTAGCCTCTCATTACCGTCGAGAATGTTCTAAGCTGGGAGCTGAATGGCTTGGGGCCTAAGGGCTGTCAGGCTCACATCACACCCTTCCACACATTTCAAGCCAAGTTAATGCCTTATTTAACAAGGGGGTCTTTTAAAGTACTTAGTACAAGAAAAAAGGAAGAAGGGTCAAGTTCACAGCATGGTCCTTGGAACAACAGTCCCCAGCTGATCAACCTCGCTGATCATCAAGGAAACAGAAATGCTAAAAGGAGGCTTTCATCTATCTGTCTGGCAAAGAGTTAAAAGGTAAAGCCCAGTGTCAATGGAAGGATGGGAGGGGGTGACAATGTGTCTCAAGAGAGGGCCACTCAAGATGGTGGTGGCAGCATATGTTTGTAACCCATTTTGAGGGTGAGATTGGCAATATGGGCAACGTGTGAAGTGCTCACTCCCTTGTGTCCAGCAATCCTACTTTTAGGACGGATCCTACAACCATTCCAGTGCACTGAGATGTCTGTGCAAAGATGGGAGTGGCAGTGACGTTAGTAAAAATTAGACACTCCCTGAACGTGATCCATGGGGAATCCAGTAAATGAATTCAATGCAGCAATACACAGGAAGGACAAAGCATGGGTATACCTCCATACCTGCATACCATTTCGGGCATAGACCTGTGCACGGGGAGTGGGGTGGGGGGTTGGTCAGGTGGGGCAGGACACAAAATAGTATGTATGGAACAACTATATTTTTGTTTCAAAATAGATTCTTACATTTATTTATGGGCTGCTTTCAAAAGTCTGAATTTAAGCACATCGAGTTATTAACTTCTGTTGTATTGGGGGAAGGTCATTGGCATAGGAGTTTTCTGCTTTCTGTGGTGCTATGTTTGAAAATGTTTACCATGCCTACTTTTGTATTTGTAAGCAGAAGAAAAATATGGTTAATAAATTAATCGTGAATTTTAAAAAAGGGGGAGTGGTAATGCCTTGCAAAGCCAGAGAACAGGAGAAGCCATAGAACTAAGAGGAGAAAGAGCATGGTGAGGGCTAGGGGGACAGGGAGAGGTGAGTCTAGACATAGCAGGGAATGGGCTGTGTGGGGCACCTCTAAGGGTCTCAGTTTCCCCAGAGTGGTGTCTCAAAGATGCTGCCTCCCTCGGACAACTTGGCACTTCTCTGAGGAGCTCACAGAGGAGGAGGGGAAGGGAGCCGGCTTCACAGAAGGAGGTAGAAGGGGAAGGAAGAAGGTCCCCATGTGGAAGAAGAATTGGGACCAGAAGGGATGTCCCCAAGCTTACGGTTTTACGGTGTAGAAGACATTCCCAGCACAGAGGCCTAGAACAGAAGAGAGAAGACACAGGAGGGGTGTGGCGGGAATCTGGAGGGGTAAAGGGGAGCTGTGTGCAGGGGGCGATGGAGGCAGAGAAAGTTCAGGATCTTAGAGACCCCCCCTGACCCTTAGAGGCTCTGGCCATCAGGATGGGTCCTGGGAATAGCAGTTCTCCAGGGAACTCCAGACCCTCAGGTCCAACTCTCTGACGGTCCGGCCCTGGAACCTACATTTTAACCAAATTCCCCCATGAGCTTCAGGCACTCTAAAGCTTGAGAACCAATGGCTTAGAGATTGTCAAGCCCACCATCTTTGTTTTAAAATGGGAACACTGAGGCCCAGAGAGGCTGAGCCATTTGCCCAAGGTCACACAGCTAGGGTTCAGCAGAGCTAAGGAAGAAGACAGGGGCTTTGTCCTCCGGAGCATCTAGGGCTCTGTGTCTTCCCATCCAGGGACCCCTGGAGCATGGCGGTCATCTGCATTGTGCCATTTCTCCAGCTCCCTGCCCACCAGGCAAAGCCTGGAGATGAGCTTGTAGGCCACAGACTTAGGTTCTTTTATCTCAGCCCGATTTCTCTTAAATCAATGTACTTAAATCAATGTAGAATCTGCTTTGGCAGAAATCTTGGCTGGTCGGTTTTGAGTCTTCTCCATCATTCCCGTGTTTTGTCAGCCATGTGGGGGTTTCCCCAGCTCTCCCCACTCCCCCTGTCCCCAGGCGTTGATTTAAGATTGATGAAGGTGGTACATGTGGGGGGTGGGATAGAGTCCAGGTCCAAGCCTATCTGAGGGGTCAGGTCCACCATGACTCGCTCCCTTTGGTGTAAAGTTGCTTAGAGAGGTAGGCACTGAGCCCCTCCTCCTCTGAGAACCAACTCCAGCCCCACTCAACCTCCACTTCTCGTTCATTATCTTCTGCTCTCCACCCAGCCCCGGAACGGGAGTCCCCGTGGCCCCCAGGTTGGGACCCAAAACAGCTCTGCCGGCATCCCCTCCAAGCCTGCTGTGGACAATTTCTGAAGCTCAAACAACCTGTTCCCTGCCACTCACTGGCTCTGTAGCCACAAGCCCACAGCAGTGGTCCAGCTGCCCAGAGGAAGAGGGTGCACGGGCAGAAGGAGGAGCAGGAAACACATACATAGACCAAAGCCTTGTGAAATCACCCTTCTCCCAGCCTGCACAATGCTCCCAATCCATGCTGGCCCCTGGCAGGAGTGCCCCACTCCCCTATGGCCAGACCCAGGGCTACCTCCCCCCATGCTCCTGATTGCTCTGAGGACCCCCCCTTCAGAGCTCCTTAAAGCCTGGTGTCCCCAACAGGTCCCACCCTGTGGTCCAATTATCTCATTCTTTTATGGTCCACCAAGGTGTCTGAAGCGTGTCTATGTGTGCCTGCACGCACATGCACGTGCACGCACACATTCACCCCACTTTCCAACCGCTCCAATGCCCAGCAGACTGCCGTCAGTATTGGTTGGACCATAAGGGAAGCACCCAGCCAGGAGATCGGGTCAGGGCTGGTGCACCAACCCTGACTCACTGTGCAATTCTGGGGGACTTAGTCCCCTTTCTGGCCAGTTTCCTAGTCTGCAAAATTAGGAAGGTAGACCCTCTGTCTGCACATTCCCTCCAGAGTACATAATTCCTCTAAACATAGCCCCAGAACCGTGACATCCGACTCCCACCCCGCCTCGCCCCTCCAAGCCTCCGACTCTGTGCGGGACAATTGAAAATTCAATACATATTTAGCTGATTGATGTAAGCAAAGCATAAAAGTCACTGAAAGGGACGTTAAGCTTCCAAGAAACACTGGAACCTTCTATGGCATCTCTCTCCGGTGAATTCTCTCAGAGGGCAGAAAGCATAAATAAAGGAGGCAGCCGTTTTTTTTTTTTTTTCCTCTCTTTAAAGTCAAAGACCCATAAATCATGCATGCGCAAATTCATCTCATAATTAACATCACTGGGTATACGTCTGTGAAAGTTGTGCTTCAGCTGGCTGAGATGTTCTGCTAATTAAAGGCTTATTTTGTGATGGGAATCATTTGGTGGAAGCTACTTCACACGCACCAGTTTAGATTTTTTTTTTAATGACCCACAGGTTCTGCAAAGTGAGTCAACTGATGGCACTGAGCCGCTCACGGCTTATTAGACAGTAACACCGCATGCACTCCGGAGCCCCCATTTGCAAAGGCAGCCAGGGACCAGCGGGCTCTCAGAGTCACGAAGAACACACATGTGGTGCCTCCCAGAATGAAGGGGAACACAGCAGACCTTCGAGGTAACTGAGGCCAAGGGGAGCGGGGATCCAGCCAGGGCACCCCAGCAGACTGGCAGAACCCAGTTTGGAGACCCCCTTTCTTGCCAGTCCCCAAAGTTCCGTCGGATCTCCCTTGGCCCCCACACCGCTCATGCACCTGTGCCCGGGCTGGCTTGGGAGCTCTGGATTCAATTGCTGGGCTTGCCACCCCATGAAGGAGTGCTCCGGAGGTAAGCCTGCTCACCGCTTTGCTGAGCACCCCCTGGAAGCAAGAAAATTGGAAAGAGACAGCTGGGATGGAGTCTTAACTATTTTAATAATGTTGGGTACCATGGCTGTTGCTGGGAGATTAGCAGGGAAATGTAACGGTGTGTAATTCTTCCTAAGAATTCCATTAACAAAATCAAATGGGCAGACGGAGCCAGGAGTGGGGGTGGAGGTGGGAGAGCTTTCTGGGGGCTTCCTGGAGAGGGAGTTACTGGGCTCAGGAACTCAGCAAAAGCTCTGGGGTGGGAATTCCAGGTTCCCTTGGGCTTCCTCTCATCTTTCCTCCTCCTGCCTGTCATCCCCGTGGAGAACAGGGAGACTGGGTTCAAATCTGTAAGGCTACTTTCTCATTGTATGGCCTTCCGTTGACGGCTTAACATCTCTGAGCATCAGCTTCCGTGTCTCTGATGGGATACCATGCAGTGCTATTCTGAGGGGCAGAGAGGATGACCACAGCACCTGGGTCAAAATGACCCTGGATGAATGCCTGGCATTGGTTAACCCCCCAAATGTCCGTTGTCCGGCCCACCCAGATCTGTAGCATCGATTCTCATGTTCCTGTTTCTACACCTGGACTATTCCATTCGTTGCATGCCGGGCTGGGGCTGGGCACCAGGGGCAGTGCCAGAGAGGGCAAGACATGGTCCCTGCCCTACAGGTGAGGAGGGCTCCTCTCTCGCCTGGCAGTAGACTTAGGATACTACAAAGCTGGGAAGCCAGTATCACACAGATCCATCTCAAAACCCTTGGGAGAAAGAGGCCACCGTGCCCATTTTACAGAAGAGCAAACCAAGGCATAGACAAGTTGTCACTTACCTTAGGCCACACAGCTAGTTAGAAGTAGAATTTAAAATAAGTCCAGGAGGGCCTGGGTGGCTCAGTTCATTAAGTGTCTGCCTTCAGCTCAGATGAAAATCCTGGAGTCCTGGGATCCAGTCCTGCATCGGGCACCCTGCTCGGTGGGGAATCTGCTCCCGCCTCTGACCCTCAGCAGTCTCGTGCACTCTCTCTCAAATAAATACATAAAATCTTAAAAAAAAAAAAAAAAAACTGGACCAATATCCAGATTTGAAATTCCCAGTTCTTTCTCCAATACCCCTTACCTGTGTCTGTCTACAGTTCTGCGCATTATGTTCTACTTCTCTGTTTGGATTGGTCTTGCACAATCATTTAGACTAGAAGCTCTGTGAGGGCAGACATTTATGATACCTTCTCTCTGTCTTCCAGGAAACGTGCCACACAGTAGGTGCTCAAGTAAGGTACGGAAGCAAACGGACAGGGACCCTGTGAGACACCATTTTCCTCAGTAAGTCCAGTCTCTCTCTGAGTGTTCCTTTCTCTCATCCTCCGCTCCACGCGCATGCACAAACACACACACACACGCACGCGCGCACGCACACACACACACACAGCTTGCAAAATCTAATAACAACCAGTTTAAAAACATACTAAAAACAGAAAATTTATGTAGCATGACCCAAATTGAATTATACATTACAGCACTATAATTGATTTTTTAGAAGAGAGATTAAATTTATTTTATGCCTCACTAACTAACAGCTAGATTTACCTAATTGCTTGGAGTGCAGAGTTAGTATGATTCATTAAACTCCATACATGCTTGGGTACACTGCGCACTGAGTAAAGCTTCCCTGCTCACAGCAATTAACGAGGAGAAACCCAAGGCCGCACCGGTAATTGACGAGAACAATTCAGCCTGAAGTTTGCTCTGGGTGTTTTATTAAGTTCTTTGAGCAAAATGCAGATACTGTGCATTCTGGTAAAGCAGTTCCAACAAATCAAAGACAACTAATACTCTCTCTCTCTCCCTCTCAACTCTGCTGTGGTAGGGAGGAAGAAGAGAAAACAGGAGAAAAGGCAAAATGTAAGCCTTGTCTCGGCTTAATTACATCAATCATAACAGTTTTTGAAAAAAAATCTCACCGGCATCTGACAGCAGGCAGGCAAAGCCAGCCAGCCTAACAAAGAGTGAGTTTGGGTGGAATTAGGGAGCGTTTGGTAATTATATACACATTATCAAAAAGGTAGCAATTTAGGAAAATGGAAAAAAATATGCTAATTTTGGGTAGCAAGAGAAAATTAGAACCCTCTGAACCATTAATTTATTACTATTAGTAATAAACATTTAAGGTGGCGTACTTTCAAATAGGAAGCGTGAGTCCCTTTGTTGGTGCCTGTCTGGTGTTTTTCCTCCTCATTCGGAGGCAGCCCTCGGCTTCTCCACGCTCACTGCCGGGACCAGGGACATGTATGTTTTGACTGGTCTGTAAGATGGATGAAATTGCTTTGCCCAAGTCATACGTTAAGTTGTAGGCTTTTGCTGTTGTGGAAACAGAGAAAGAGATGTTCCTACGTCCCCAAACCTCATCTTTAGAGCCCCCACGCCTGTATTTGGGGATTTGAGTAAATTGATTTGCTCTGGGAGAGGCATTGAAAAATAGAAGATGTCAGCCATGGCTTCTAACTTCCAGACATGGACAATATCATTGAGGAGGCAAGATGTCCTAGACATCCATTATGCTGTCATGATACTGGGGCTTCCCTGTCTCGGGCATCCTCCCCAGATCTGTCAGTGGGTGCCCTGCAGCCCCAAGAAAGCTGATTGGACCAGGGATGGACCCCTGACCTGAGACATTATCTCTACTGCGGACCTGAAGCCAAAGGACAGCCACAGGGGTGGGTGGTGATCTGGAGTCAGGGTACCCTGGGGGCAGCCTCCCCAGAGAGATGGTCCACTAACTCCCTCTTCTGAGGTCCGCGGAGCTGCGGGGGCCCAGAGGTTCTGCGCCCTCCTCCCTCCCCCACCCAGAAGCTGCCTCCTGGACTTGTTCTTGAAAGGGGACCTGACTGTGTGTAGAAGTGGCTCACGAGGTAAGAGAAATCTCCCCCAAGTCTGATTCATTGAGCAAGCATTTGTGGAGCCCACGTTGTCCCAATGGGGCTGGGAAGACCCCGGGGAGCTCAAAGTCACAATCCGTGTCCCTGGAAAGATGCACCACCCAGCGATCTGTACTGAGGCTGGATACCCAGCCCGGCCCCTCTTTGCCCTCTCCTCTACCTCATTTTCCAGAAGCTTCAGTTTCTACATCTGCAAGCAGAAAGATAGAATAAGGTAAGAATTGGGTCTAGCTCAGAAACTGTCAGGATGTGCAGACTTCTTACCATAGGCAACAGAAAAGAGTTGAAGGTTTTTGAGAGGAGGAAGTCTTCCTTTATGCCTGCCTCGCTGGGAGGGTGAGCCTGTGCTTCCCCTGAGAAGCTCCATGTGGTCTTGGGTCTACAAAGCCGACCCCATTTCCCCCTTTCTGTCTCCCTCCCAGGTGACCCAGATCTAGGGCTTGGGATGGGTTGCTGGTGCACGTCAGGGTGGCAGGAAAACCAGACTAGCCCATTCCCGAGCCACCCTAGCTCAGGTGCACACAAACAGATCTAATTGTTTCTTGGCCTCCCAGGCTGACCCTCTTCCTCTGCCCTTTCATTAAACAGTGTGTATTCCTAGAGGCTCGGTCCTTCTCCACTGGAAGGCAGGCTAGATCCACATACCCCCTCCATCAGCTCCTCTGCCTCTGTCCTGTACAAGGTGGGCTGAGAACACTGGTCCAACATGGCCTCCTGCTGGGAGGGCCCAAGGGGGCTCTGCACGGCTCCCTCCCCTGGCCTCCTGTGACATCCCTACACCACAGCCCTGCTTCTTGGCTGTCCTCTGATGCCCAAATTGTGGCCATGCAGGCTGCAAAGACACCAGTAGGCTCAGATGGCCTGCGTAGAAATCACTGCTACAAATTTGGTCACAGTGGGGACACAGGGGATTATTCACAGGGCATATATGGAGATTAAAGGACTCATATATTTCAAATACCTTCCCTATTAGCTGTTTTTAATGCTAGGGGTCCTTCACCTGCCCCTACCTCCACCTCCATTCTCACCCCAGGAAGGTTCTAGAAAGCTTGTCGCCATATCTACTAATCAGCCATGGGAGCCAGCCCATTTAGCCTCTTCGGAGGGCCAGCATTTTCTCCACACTCTGGCCATTTGTGCCAGAAGGACATGAAGCTGGTCTTCCTGCCCCACTGTTTGGGTCTCATCAGGATAAAGCAGAGGTCTCCTTACCAAGGGCTCAGCAGATAGAATCGGGGCTTCAGTGACGGAAAGTGGATTTGTACTTGTCCCTTTCTAAAGGCTGGCAGGATTCTGAGCTTTAATATAACCGGCCCACTTTGGTTTGGGTAATTTTCCTTCAGGCCAATGTGGGACTCTCCCCACCTTTCTCAGAAGATTGAGGGGTTTCCTCTCCCATGTCCTGCTACTCTAGGGGCTATAAGCCAAGCCAGAAGTTTCTTGAGTTCACTGCAGTGGACCCTGGAAGCCCATGATCCAAATGAAGCACAAGCAAACCCTCTGGGAAAACCTGGAGGTGACACCAGCTAATATGTAGTCCTTTGGACACAAAGAACATCCTGGAAGCTCCACAGTTCTTGCCCAGTATGAACATAAGCTGTGATCCAGACTCAGACATCAGAGAATCCAAGCAGGCAGGAAGGCACAAAGCGGGCAGATCAGATGGCAGTGACAGTGACACCTGTCCTCTGTGTAGGACCGTTAGGTCCCTAGGACAATTTCACCTTCCATTTCATCCCCAGAGCAACCCTGCAGGCAGGTGTGTCGCCTCACCCAAGGCCACCTCCACCGACCACGGGTCCGGGAGCACTGGCACTGACCTCCATGCACTTCCCCTGCAGCAAGGTGGCATTTGGGAAGAGCAGGGGCCTCAAAAGCAGTGTGATTGACTTCAGGTTTCAATGCGAAATCACCCGAACATCAAGGCCTTTGTGCGAGAGCACACCTGGAAAGTCGCGCTGAATGGGGAGCTTTTCTATGTGAAATCAAACTGTGGTTCACTGCACGCTGACATCGCCAGCACAAAGGTTCGTTGCTGCACAAACAAGCCTGAATCACCGGTGAATGGGGGAAATTTCAGGCACGAATTCCACGTTTGTTGCTCACGGGCTCAGTGTAATCGAAATCCATTTGCTCTCAGAGAGGAGAAAGCTCAGAGTTGAAGTAACATTTAAAGAAATTCTCAGGAATCTCTTTATTTTTGTCCCCCAGTCCTTGGTGGAGCCATGGGAATAAAGATCTATAAATTGGCCCTATTTGTATCTTTCGAAAGGCAGTTTCTCCGTTCCGCAGAAGCCCTAGCCTCATAAGTAATGGTTTGGGGGAGATCTTGTGGAGGTCTCTGATGAAACTGGGGGGCATCTTTTGACAGGGAATGCGAGGAGGGCGAGAAGTGTGTAACCATCAAAGGGGCTTTATTGAACTTTTACTCGCTAATGAATGCATTTAATGGGAATAGCGTTGGCTGTCAATGCAACATAATGGTAATTTAATCTATTTGGCTAGATGTGTGTGGCTTTCAAGGAGGCAAGAAAGAAGGACACGCAGGAACAGTTACTCACCCCGTCTTTAGCCAAACTTCATTTAAAATGTTGCCGTGTTCTCTAATCTGTGCCAAGGGACGATGGCATATGTTTCAGTGACTCACTTGTCACCGTATTTAAAACCAGCAGGAGACCCAGCCTTTTACCCTCTTATTTTGAGGCTCTGTGTTTCTGGTGACTCGGGATTCAGAGACATGGCGGGGCCTAGTTGAATAATGATGGCAGCGACTTCCACGCCCGGCCCTACTCTAAGCATCTGTTTCACTCTACTGATGGGGAAACTGAGGCCCAGAGAGATTAGGAGACTTACCCAAAGTGGTCATGGAGGCGGGGTGGGTCTCTAGACTTTGTTCTGGGCTCCACAGTCCAGCGTCTTCAACAAGCCCATGTAGCAGGTCCCTGGAGTGGGGAAACAGGGTGGCCCCATCCTTGCTGAGAAGGCAGCTGCCCAGCCGCCCCCCACCCCTGCTCCAGTCAGCCCTGCTCTGGGCACATCTGGACGCTGCTCTGCACACCTTCACTCACAGCATGGTGTGCAATCCTCCAGCTTCCTGGGAGGCTCACAGTTCTGACCCATGCTACAGGCGGGAAAACTGAGCTCCGGAAAGGTAGCGTAAGATTTGTCGCATGACGGGGGCCCATGGTTCACACAGCTAGGCTGTGTTAGCACAGGATTTGATCTGTGGCTATAGATTCCAACACCCTTGCTCTCTCCCTCCCCCCCGTGTAAACTCTGGAGGAAAAGCAACCGTTTTCATTATCTGCATTTGACAGACTGAGAGACAGAAGCCGAGCAGGTGGAGAGGGTCATTCTAGGGTTTTGAGATGGTGGCTATTTCATAACGTGGAGCTTCCTAAGTAGATGTGGTACAAATGGACAGTGGTTGACTGCAGAGTAATCACGCTCCCAAAAGCGGTCACGTACCCCTCCAAGAATTAAAGATGTAACTTTAAAAAGAACATGTGATGCCAGAGAACAGGGCATGGCTGGTGTTTTGTTTTGTTTTGTTTTCTTTCTCTCTCTCACAGGAAGCTGAGCTCAGAGATGGTGAGTAACTTGCTTTTCAGGGTTTCTGCTGGGAGGTAAGCCTGACTTGGTTCAGCTCTGCCTTATAATCCCCTCTCCCAAGCTGCATTCCATTATTGATCTCTTTTCCCACCTTGCTATGAGCTCCTGTGAGCTTTTTCCATCCGTACGGTAGCTTCCTACCTCTGTCGTAACTGGCATTCCCAGCCCTTGCTGGCCAACCTGACTTCACTGTCCCAGCGGTGGAGCCCAACTTCCCACCCAGAAGTCATGCTCCAAATGGAGTTTTAGACGGATGTAAAAACCAGATTTCCCATGTGGAACCAATAGCGTTATACTCTATCTGGTTCCACTCATGAGCTAAGATTTGTGCTGTGATCCTGGTCTGGTTCTATTGAGGACATTCTCCAGCTGAAGAATTTCAAAGGAAAGCCAGCAATGCAGCCCGTGACCCCTTGAACCTGGCGCCCAGCACCTTTCCCCCCAGCCAGCACACACAGCAAAGCCGGCCCCTGCGGTGAACACCTCCTGAGACGTTTGGGGAGGTAAGGGGGAAGACCAGAAGCAGGAAAGGAAGGGAGAGGCAGAGAGACAAACACACACCCTCTCCCTCTCCGTGCATGGGCCTCATCATCTCCAGGAGGGGTCCTCTCTGTCTGGCCCAGGAGACGAAGGATCCAGGACCAAGGTTAGCAGCCCACGTCTGCCCTGAGCCAGCCACATGCCTCTGCCCCAGGGGGGAAGTGTCCATCTTCACAAGGACCCAGCAGTGCAGCCTTTGGCAAAGGTCGAGGGTGGGAAGAAGAGACAGACCAACCTGTGCTTGTTTTTCTGAACAGGAGCATCAGCTCCAAAAGTAAGAGTGGCCAGGCCTTTCCTTGGGTGAACAGAATTAAAAAAAAAAAAAAAATTTGATATAGAGAGAAAGAGATCTATAGATGGAAATTCAGCGTCTTTGAGGGGCGTGGTGCTCACTGCCCTCTGAAACCATTTGCTTGTTCTGGCGGCTGGAAAGTAAGGCAGTGTTGACAGAGACACCCAAGACGCTGCTGGACGGGCCCATTGTAATCGCTCCAGAGCCGGGAGATTTCTGGGCCTGGAAGCAGGGGTTGACAGACATGGAGGGCCTGGCTTCAGGGCTGCCTGAATGTGCTTCCATGTGAGGGCTCCCTTCCCAGGGCCTGCGTAGACCTGGGGGCCTCAGCTTGGCTTCCAGCTCCCCATCCCCCACCCTTGGGAAAATTCTAGGAAATGGAAAATGGTTTCTGACTGACTATGAAGAGTGTCTCCACGATCCGGTTCCACCTCCCAGGGTGGGTCCTCAGCCCTCTGCTCCCCCAACCCTGCCTCTCCCTCAATAATCAGCTCTGGGCAGCCCCCACTCCGCCCCTGTCCGCCATCAAGAAGCTCTGCGATTGCTTGGGGCCACCTCCCTGTCCTCTTCTGCACCCTCAGCTGCCCACGTCCGGCAGAAGGTCCCAGGACAGTGAGGTCGAACTAGGCGCTCTCCCTCATGACATTTTAGACTCCTGTAGGCAGGGCTGGAGCCCAGAGTCTGGTATGTTCTTCATGCCCCAGTCAGGACTCCATCAGCCGAGGAAGTCTGGGTTCATTTCAAGCCCTAGATAGAGTCTGAAGAACTCCCTTGGCAGGATGACTGAGTTACCCAGACACTCTCAAAACTACGTTCTCCTGCAGCCTGCACCATGACCCTCTGGTGGATTCTGTGGACGAGAGAACTAAGATGTGGAAACTTGCTCACAAGTGGCCAAAGAGAAAGCAGCAGATCCAGGCCTCAGACCCATGCTGTTTGTAGACTTCGGTGGTTTCTCTGTCGGTGGCCTCCATCCCCTCCTGCGCCCGCACCGCAGCTGGATTCAGACAGAAGGCATCACCTTCACCACTCCCTCTGTAGCCCACTCCAGTTCAGGAAGAGGGGCTCTGCCCAAGAAGCCACAGTAGGGACAGTTGTGAGCAGGTCCTGGGGATGGGGAGCCAAAGCACCAATAAGCCAAAGCACCAATAAGCCAAAGCACCAATAAGCCAAAGCACCAACAAGCGGATTGGCCACTGCTTGGGTGAAACAGCTAGCCCCAGAGGCCATGCCTGTCTCCCTCTCAGTCCCCGGCCAAGTTCTGGACAACCCTGGGCTCTTGCTGCTATCCAAAATTATTTCCAAGAGGAATTGTCCAAACACTCCTAAAATAGCAATAAAACACTTGTACATTTCTACGTGCCCAGATGGGTTGTCATGAGGTTCCTAGCCCCTGATGCTCAGGCCAAGACACGGATAGACCAATTCTTACCCTGGAGGGCCTGACTTTGCATAGAGGGGGCCTGTATCCCTGCCCAGGGGCTCCTCCTCGCTGGTTGGCCAGGCTGGCTGGAGCCTCAGTGTGCAGAGAGGAGGAACACGCATTTTGGACACATCTCTTGGACAGACAAAAACAGGGCACCTACTGTGTGCCAGGAGTGGTATCAGGGAACACAGCAAAGGGAAAGACATTGACACCCAGTGGAGGGGTGGCCAACAAGTCATCAGGCAATTATAATCAAACAAGGCTGCACAGGGTTACAAAGGCACAGAGGAGGGGGAGCTGTCAGTCTGGGTCCTGGAAGGCTTTTTGGAGGAGCAGATGTCTGAGTGGAGAACACCAGAGAGCTGAACATACACTTGCCTGGAGTCCAAAGAGTGTATTAGTCAGGGTTCTCCAGAGAAACAGAAGAATAGGATGGATGGATGGATGGATGGATGCATGGATGAGTGGATGGATGGATGGATGGATGGATGGATGGATGGATAGATGGATGGTTGGATGGATGGTTGAGTGGATAGATGGATGAGTGGATGGATGGATGGTTGG
>ML110806.1:1118-29969 GCA_003697995.1 Taxidea taxus jeffersonii
GGTGGGGTTAAGGGGGTAGGAAAAGAAAAAATGAAACAAGATGGGATCGGGGGAGACAAACCCAAAGAGACTCTTAATGTCATAAAACAAACTGAGAGGGGTGGGGGGGAGGGGTGTTGGGAGAGGTTGGTGGGGTTACATTATATATTTAAATAAAAATAAAAATTAAAAAAAATCTTAATAAATAAGTATTCACTGCATGAAATTAGATCACCATTTCTTATTTCCCAAGAAATTTCACTTGAAATAACTCAGGCAGATTTCACAATGGCTTTGCCAGGTGACCAGGTGTGTTATTCAGTTTTCTTATTAGTAAGCAACAGAAACGGACTGGCTGAATTAAGCAAAAAGAAAATGAAAAAAATAAAAAATAAAAAAAGTGGATTGCTCCCATCATTTCTGGAAAGGCAGCAACGTAAGGCTTAGAAAAGTGAGCATGAACGAAAAACCAAACCTTCTGCTTGATGATGGCCTGTGGGGACAGCACTGAGCCACTGCTAAGACACTGGAACCTGCAGGGGACACACCCACTCTGGCCAGCACTAGATGTGAGTCAACAGCCCTAAGGCCACTGCCTCCCCTGCTCCTGGGCTCAGATATCAGTGCAGCCAATGCCCAGCGATTTTTCTCTCTCTGGCACGGTAAAACCAGAGGTCCAGGCAGGACTGGCTTATCTAAGCTGCAATAGTGGGCCCACACCGTAGTTGCCAAGGCATGGGGAGAGTGTGTGTCTGGCCTTTTTGGCATGGGTTTGAGTGGCTCCCCTTCCCACTAAGATTTGTGCTATGGGAATTTCTTACCTAGAAGAAAGAAGGTCATGTTCCATGGAGCTAATCATAGTGGGCTAAGTAACAATGTTACCATTTTATGTTTGAGTAAAACAGACATAGCAGGGATCAGTGATTTCTATTCAGGTTCATACAGTTATTGATAAAACCAGAATTAGGGGCTCAGGTCGTGATCTTTGGGTCCTGGGATGAAGCCCCTCTTCTAGCTCCTGGCTCAGCCCAGAGTCTGCCTCTCTTTGCCTCTCCCCCAACTTGTATCCATGCACATTCTTTCTATTTCTCTCTCTCCAATGAATAAATAAAATATTTTTTAAAAATCAGAATTAGGGGCGCCTGGGTGGCTCAGTGGGTTAAAGCCGCTGCCTTCGGCTCGGGTCATGATCCCAGGGTCGTGGGATCGAGCCCCGCATCGGGCTCTCCGCTCTGCGGACAGCCTGCTTCCTCCTCTCTCTCTCTCTCTCCCTCTTTGCCTACTTGTGATCTCTGTCTATCAAATAAATAAATAAAATCTTTAAAAAAATAAATAAAAATCAGAATTAAATAAAGTAGATAAGATAAATTAAATGAACTAGAATCCAAGTAGTCTACTGTAGGCTGCTTTTCCTTTTACACCCCCAAATAGGCCATTTTTTCACTTAAAAAAAATTGGCAAAATTTTCTACTTTCTTCTTCCTCAGAGAAAGGGTTTTTTTTTTTGAGCACTGCAGAGGGGGAAGTGGTTCAGGATAGCCTTCTCTTCTGACAGTCTTTGGTAAGAGGAATTCCTGGATGTCCATACTTGGGAACCCTGTGAAAATCTTTCCTGTTGAGGCAAGTCATAAATGGAGGAGGAAAGTGGGGAGGCCAGCTCCCTGTGGCCGCAGAGGCCTGGGCTGAGCCAGCAGGAGCAGCACCGCGTGGCCTGAAGGTCAGCCCAAAGCCCTTACTTGGCAGCCTTTAAAATAGTTTTCCCAAACATTTGGCTTGTCTCTTGTAGAGATCTTTTAAGCCAATGATCCTGGGGCATTAATATCTGTGGATTTTCCACTTGTAAGTTTTCAAACAAAACTCAGAATGAAGTGGAATTTAAACACAGTGGAAGCAAGAGACCACGACTCAGCTGAACCAACAAGGACTAAAACAAAGAACAAATAAGGGAAAAAGCTCTTCTCTTATTGGGATTTAATTTTTTTTTTTTAATTGCATGACTTCTGTATGTTTCTAACAGCAATCTTATTTTTTGACTCTTATTCCTAGGCCTCCATGGAAATGCTTGCTATGTCCTTGGCTTATACCACAGGGGACTTAACAAAAGGCCCTCCAAAACAGATTGCTCTCTCCTGCGTACGTCTCACATGAATTAAGTTCTGTAAGACAGAGTAATGTAAGGGATAATTTTAAATTAAAAAAAAAATTCTTTTTTTTTTTTTTTAAAAAGGATGCCTGGGTGGCTCAGTTGGTTGAGCCAATGCCTTCCGCTCGCGTCATGATCCCAGAGTGTTGAGATCGAGTCCCGCATCGGGCTCCTTGCTCAGCGGGGAGCCTGCTTCTCTCTACACCTCTGCCTGCTGCTCTGCTTGCTTGTGCACGGTCTCTCTCTCTCTCTGACGAATAAATAAATAATATCTTTTAAAAATCTATCTAGTTTTAATCTGAGGTGAATAGTGCACACACTCCTAGAGGGGAAAAAGCTCCTTTACTTGAGTAACTTTAATCAGAAATACAAAGTCATAACATAGAGAAACGATCACAGGCTTGCTTTCAGGAATTATTATGGAAGATGAATCAGTTCTTAAGAATGATTTCTTTGATAGGTTGCTTAACATTTTCTACCAATGTTGTCTTTTACTTTTTACTTATGAATCAACCTCCCAAGGCCCCATTTTCAGCAAATTTCTAGCTTTGACTGGAAAGATGCCATGCCCAGGATCTCAAGCAGTGTTCCCAAATTCCTCCCTGGAGGGCCAGTCCTGTTATGTTTTGGCAAGTCCCCCAAATTCCAGTTCCCCATCCCCTACCTCCCTGTCTAGCATTTAACTTTCACCATCTCGATAAGAGGGTCATTTGGCTGCAGCTAGAAATCATCCAAAGACAGAAAGCCTGCTACTCAGGGCAGAAGTCAGGTTGATCACTGAGCAGCTGTAACTGTTAGAAAGCCCACCTTCCCTCAAGTTGAAAACTGCCTTCTTGTGATTTTCATCTGCTCTCTTCTGGCATGAAATGGATTCTATCTACTCCTTCTTCCACATGGCAGCTTTTCAGGTATTCCAGGGTAACAACCCTATCCTCACCATGTTATCTTTTCTCCAGACTAAACATTGTTGCTTCGCTCAGCTGTTACTTATGACTCATTCCCCAGATCCCTTGCTATGTTGTTTGCTGTATCTTAGTGTCTCTTTTATTTTTACATTTTTAATTTAATTTTTTTTCAGTGTTCCAAAATTCATTGTTTAACAATGAATTTCAGTATCTCTTTTAAAAGGTGGCACCAAGACCTAAGTACTAAAGTTTTCTTGGGATTGCATGACTAGTAAGTGACAGGGCTGGGATTGGAACACAGGTAATTTAGATATAGGGATTGGGTTCTTCTGTACTAGACAATCCTATCTGGCAACACCGTGCCTCAGTTATTTGTGGTTTAGTGGTATTTTCAAGTAGAATAAGCTACACTGTCTTCCGAAACATAGTTTGACACAGTAGAAGGAAATTAACGGAAAGATCCTCGGCTCCGTTTTTTTCTTTCAAATTTTCGAAAAACAAAAGAACAGCAAGAAAAATTTAAAAAGGAAAAGAAAAGAGGAAGAAGGCTAAGTTGTGAAGGTTGTGTATGCTGTTGTCACATTGGTTGGAAAGGAGTTAGTTTATTGTTTGTATATTGGTTTCCAGTGAGTGGATGATATTTTTATCTCTTTGAAGTACTCATTGCAGTTTCAAGAATGTACCCTAGGAACTAATCCAAAGTTGAATTAAGCGCTATATAAATAAAGATGTTTATGGTAATATTATTGATTTTAAAGAGTCACAATGAAAAACCAAGAGTCTAAAAGAAGATGGAAAGATTAAGGAAAATCAGGTATTCATTATATTGATTCCTTATATTGGTATGCATGTTTTAAAAATGATAATTATGTGAGCTAGCAACATAGGAAAATGTTTAATATGAATATGAAATATGTATGCTATGATCCAATATTTGAAAGGAATACGTGGACAAGAACTAAAGTAATATGTGAAACAGAAAATCATTGCTGTGCTATCTTGGTGGTTTGTGGATGGGACTTTTTTTAACTTAGTTACCATATTTGTTGAATTTATAACAAAAGAAATTTGCAAATTAAGTAGTTTATTTGGATTTGTTTTAAAAGCTACACCAAAATATATTTTTTTAAGATTTTATTTCTTTACTTGACAGAGAGAGAGATCACAAGTAGGCAGAGAAGCAGGCTCCCCACTGAGCAGAGAGCCGGATGCGGGGCTCGATCCCAGGACCCTGAGATCATGACCTGAGCTGAAGGCAGAGGCTTAACCCACTGAGCCACCCAGGCGCCCTCATCAAAATCTTTTGAAAGGTGAACTGAAGTCCCACTCTTGAACTGAATTTGTACAATAATTCAACATACTTGGGCCCAGATGCCTAAGATAAATATCAGTCATGCTATAAGTTGCAATTCTTCTTCTTCCTTCTCTTAAGATATTGGCTTGTACCTTAATAGCAGTTGTTATAATAAGAACAGCATATGCAATATGCCTTATCAATGTGCTAGATTGTAAACATTATTGCCAGAAATATATATATATTTTCTTGCTGTTATAAAATTTCAGGTGGGCTACCTCTAATGTATTTATAGGTCTTTGCACTTTAGGATAGTGAATCACTTGTAATTGAGGGTATAAAATGAAATGTGGAAGGTAAAGTTTCATAACCAATATCTTCACCCAATAAATATATGTATATATGAATAAAAGCTTTCCAATACAAAGCATATTCAAAGTAATGTTATTTATGAGCTTAAAAATCTGAGAATATCAAGGTGCTTGGCTGGCTCAGTCAGGTAAATGTCAGATTCTTGATTTTGGCTCAGGTCATGATCTCAGTGTTGTGAGATTGAGCCCCTTGATGGGGTCCACATGACTGTGGAAACTACTTGATTCTTTTCTCTCCCTTTCCTTCTGCCCCCGCCCCCACTCTTGGTACATGTACACACATGCTCTCTCTTTAAAAAAAAAAAATCTGAGAATATCATTTATGTGGTTTACTAACCTCTACATAGAGTAATATTGGAAATAATTTGTAAACTGTTGATTCGGTTATTTAGTGATTTCTAAAGTTCCTACAAGAACATCTCTTTTCTCTTCCTAGCTTCACACTTACTTCTTATGTGTGAGACCTTAAAAATGTTGCTTGATTTCTGTTCTCTGTGTCCTTTGATTATTTAAAAAAATGAATTTTCACTGAACAGATATATCATTATAGCTTTATGGGAAGGATCAATGTATTTGTGTTACCTTTAAAAATAGGCTTTAAAGTATAATACCAATATCCAAGATTTTGAGCAAAAATTTCAGTCTTTCCCTGAAGAATCTATACTCAGGTTGAATTATTATTAAGTGACTAAACTTACTTAAATGTGTAAATGTACTTGACTTTTATAGATAATTAAAATTGTGTAATTAGATTTGTTATGGAAAATTTTGAACTTTTATTCAATTTAGCTTTGTCAAGGTACATTATTACAGACAACCATCTGAATGCACAAGAAGTTACAAAATGGACATAAGATAGAATTTAGGGCTTAGGATTCACTGAGCAGTGACTTCACACAATATGGTAGGCAAATGCTGCCTTTTTATATATGAGGTAATGCTGTTGAGTCCTAGGCTATGACTCGGTCCATTCCTATCAACTTGAGCTCATTAACTCCACGTTCCGAGCAAACAAAACAACACCAGGAAATCAATTTAGATGAATATTATACAGATGAATATTTAGATGAGTATGCTTATTTAACAAGTGCTATTATTATTCATAATACTTTGCATTGCTAGGGTCAAATGATTAGGGTGGCTACAGAAATAAGGAGAAAAAAGAAACAACATTTGGAAGTATGAATGTGTTCATTCGAAGTAATTTGAGAAAATAACTCGGTGCTTACTATGTGCAAGGCTAAGCAGCTGAGATTTGAATGGATACAGGAAGGAGATCATTTCTCATTAATGTAAGTATCAGTTACATACAACAATGTGTTCATCTCACTTGAAATGAGAAAATATATTTTAGCTTAATGCTAAATCTAATACCTTTTAAAAACTAACTTAACTTAAAACAAATTTCTCTAATTGTTAGCGGCAATTTTTTTTGGTTGTTTGTTTAAGAGAGAGAGAGAGTGTGGGCATGAGTGGTAGTGGGGGGTAGGGACAGAAGGAGAGGGAGAATCTTAAGCAGACTTCACGCTCAGCTCAGAGCCCAACACAGGCCTCGATCTCATGATCTTGAGATCACAACCTGAGCCAAAATCAAGAATTGGATGCTTAACCAACACAAGCCACACAGGCACCCCAGTGTTTTTGTTTTCTTTTTGTAAAATGTAATCATATTCTTTCCTACTACTTGTAAGAATACTCAGGTTTCTCATGTTCCTTGTTTTATAACTTAAGAATAATAGGTTACTAGAAGAACAAGAATAGCGGACTCTACTGAAGCAATTTCTGGATTTCCTTAGAGTTTTCAAATTCATATCGTTTTGAACTTAATGCATCTGCTGTTTTCCATAATTTACACATGACTTTTATCATTGGCATTGATTTCTCGAAAAGAGAAAGTAGTTTTTTCTTTCCCTTTCAATTGGTTTCTTTCAATTTTCTGACTTAGTGCATCAAAATAAGTATGTAGCATTAATAAGATCAGTAAATATTTCTTATATGCCTATTATTCATGATTTTGAGCTTAGCGATGGTGATTAAAACCTTGTCCTGACCTTTAAGGATATGACATCAAATTGAGCAGACCAGACTGGAATAATTAGAAGGAACTAAGGTACATTGGAAGACAAGTAATAAGAATAGTATAAAATTGAATAGTGAATATTGCAAGGTGGATTAATGACTGTGTTCAAGGGAAAGAAAAGATACTTCAGGTACATGTAGTGAGAAATAGGAAGGTTGTAATGAAGGATGTGGGCTGGATTTGGAAGTCAAAAGATGAGTTTGGATAACTGAAGAAAGAGAGGAGTGCCACAGGCCAAGGGAGTGCATGAGAAAAAGGACAGGGGTTTGGTTCAACCTGCATCTGAATAGTGATAGTCATGGGGAAAATAGGCTATTTGTTGGTATAAAGAAAAATATTGATGAATAGGCTGTGGTTCACTACAGCTCAGGTTAGAGGTTCACTAAAACAACAACCACCAAGAATTAAGATTTGAAAACTAAACTAGAAGTAGCTACTGGAGATTTGGAAATTGATGTATGATTAAAGCAGTATTTTAGGAAGATGAATCTGGCACCCAGCTCTCTGCAGGGTGACAAAGAGTGTTAGTGCCTGGGACATCTTTGCAATGGAATGACTGGTGTCCCTGCAGACATCAGGAGAAAGAGGAGAGGTTAGTGTGTTTGGAAGTAAAAATATGGCCATAGCAGGTAATTTGAAGAAATTATCACTAAATGTTTATTGTAAGCAGGGGATGATGCTGAGATCAAATAGAAACATAAGGCGAAAGGAAGAGAGAAGAATTCAAGACAGCTGTCCCGTTTCCGACTGGAAGAGTGGAAAACAGATTTCATGGGGAACAGAAGAGGAACTGTCACGGCTCGAGCATGTGGGAAGACTTTAATGGGCTCAAAGAACTGAAATTCAACACGATCTAAGGAAGAAATTATGCCCCAAGTTTTTTCCAAAAGAGCATGCATTAACATCCAGTATACATAGCCACATCTTCCATATTACTACATCTACCATCAAAGGAAGGGAGGCTATAATTATATACACAAGGCTGGTAAGTTTCTTTGATCTATTCCTGGTGTAAAACTGTTGTGTTTAAAGATACTCACAATGGGCTCTGCTTATGGAGAGTGGCTGTAATGTCTCCAATTCCAGTGGGAATTTTTCTTCTAGCTCTTTGCACTATTATTTAGATTTTGAAATAATATAATTATAGTATTTCAAATGTATACCTTGGGGCTTAAATTCAACAATTTACCTTCTTTTCATAATGTAGCCCAACCAATATTTTTTATCCTTAATTCTTTAAAACTAGACTGTGTATAAAGCTTTCTTTTTTTTTTCTTTTTGCCAAACTAATATTTTATGACACACTCATGCTTATTCTTCTTAATGCCTCAAGATTCCTGCATGTTGATATCTGTCTGGCTATGTATTTGACTACAGCTTTCCAGTGTGGGTGGATGGCTTTTGTAAAAATATGCAGTTAAGCTAGATGAGTCTTAACTCAGAAAAAAATATACATATAACTTTGGGTTCTGTGTTTTATCTAGAAACATACTGCTTTTATAGGTATGCTGATATAGGTATATGGTATAGAAGATTATCTTTTTTTTTTTTTTTCTTGCCTTAGGCCACGATGGAATATCTGACTCTAGCTGCTGACTCTCTCTGTTCCTGGGGCCTGTGGCCCAAGTACTCATATTATTATTGTGTTTCGAGACAGGCTGCTGTTGGTGCTTAAAAATATTATCTTAGGGGTGCCTGGGTGGCTCAGTGGGTTAAGTCTTAAGCCTCTGCCTTTGGTTCAGGTCCTGATCTTAGGGTCCTGGGATCGAGTCCCCACATTAGGCGCTCTGCTCAGCAGGGAGCCTGCTTTCCCCCCTTTTTCTCTGTCTGCCTTTCTGACTACGTGTGATCTCTCTCTCTCTGTCAAATAAATAAAATAAAATAAAATAAAAATATTATCTTAGATGCTGGTTCTCCTGTGCTGACCCTTGATTATACGAGAGCTATTGCAAGAATAATAGAAATACATATATATAACATAAAAACATATACGTTGTATGTAATTGGAACATTAAAAGTTTATAAAATATTCCTCATTTTGAGGGAGTATTATTATGATTTTGTCTGGGCGTCGATGTGACTGAAGGTAGTGGCATGTTAGAACTATAAATATCAACATATTTCACAAGTGTTCCAGATAATATTAGATAGGGGAAAACCAGGCTATTAAAAGAACGAATTGATGCCTCCAAATGAAAGCAGATTCTAAATATGCTCTTTTTCTTGGAATATGTTGTCTGCCCCCCATACTGGTGATGTGAATAAAGGAAGACAACTATTGAAATATCAGAATCCATTTGAAGCCTCCAAAAGAAAGCAATCAATTCCTTTTCTAATATAATTGTAATGACCTATTAGATTTTAATCATATTAGAAAAATCTCAACAACTTTATGAGAAGTGGTAGCTCTGATTTATATAAGTTCTTAAAACCTAGCACAAAAACCAGGCAATCTGAAGGAGGTATAGAAAATACAATATTCCACTTTGCTGTTGGTATTCATCATTGACCCAGTCATACATTGATTACGTGTACAATGCTGAAGCTGGGGCAAGGATCTGAGCTCTGGGCTTGCCTCCCACAGGCGACTTTAAATTATGGGAGTGTCTAGGGCATACTGACTTCATGAGACCCTGAACCCTCCACCACAGGGCAGCTCTTCTTGGGAATGGCAACAACAGCCCATCACAGAAGCATACATACACTAAGGATAACAGGGTGACTTATCATTCTCCAAACAATGGGAAGTAATACTTCCTTTTGGGGGGTTTGGTTGGGGCAGCATATTCTCCCCTTATTATAGGATGGTAGGACAGAACATAAGGGTCGCAGCAGATAGCATTTTGTTCAGACTCAGGGAAGGTTTGTTGAATGAATATCACATCAATGTTCTAGAGGCTTAAGTCATAAAGATAAAACAATAATAAAACCCTGTCCTAAGAAGCTCACCAGTTAACTGGGGAAAACAGACAGTCTGATAGGGACAAAACAATGAGTAATTCCTCGAATAGAGTTATGCTCTGGATGAAATAGATGGATAGAGGGAAGCTTCATCTCTGCCTGTGGGAGAGCAGGCAGACAGTTTTCACAGAAGATGGAAACTCAGAGCTGAGTTCTGAGCAAGGGATCCGTACATGACCATCAAATAGACAAGCTGGAGGGCATCTCAACACTGAACTTGACGCTGCCCCCTCCCACCCCCGCCGGCTGATTCAGTTACTTGTGGCTGAAGCTCAACTTGACACGTGCCCCGCTGAGCCACTAATTGCAGAAATACTTTTGATCATGTTCTCAGCTTCCGCTTGGCTACAGCTGGTGCCCCCTGTCCCTTTCTCCCCTGCACTGACATTGTGCTTTCAGCTTTGCTCGCCACACTCTCATTTCCTGCTTAGCCCTGCTCAGGTCCTGTCGCCTGATGGCCCGCTCTGAGCCCTATTTTTGACAATGGCTACCTTTTTAACTTTCCCAGTTTTAACAAAAAGAGAGCATGGTGATTGTCACTGTCAGAAAACCCCAGGTTAATGGGGCCTTCTGACTTGAGAAAACACAGTAATATTTAGGGGCAAATGTGTCATGTTGACTTAGAAAACAATTAACAGGTGCATATTTCTGTACTTGGGAAGAGCAAATTGTTGAGATAATTATTGCTGGAGAGTCGCCTGTGCGTTTTTTCTTTTGGAGTCCCTTGTCTTTACCTGACTATTTGGAATATCATTTAAAAACATATGAGGGCCCCTTGGTGGCTCAGTCAATTAAGTGTCTGCCTTCGACTCAGGTCATGATCCCAGGGTCCTGGAATTGAGCTCTGCATCAGGCTCCCTGCTCCTGGGAGAGGCTTCTTCTCCCTCTCCTCACTACTTGCTCTTGATCCCTGTCACTATCTCTGTCTGTCTCTTTCTCTCAAATAGATAAATAAATAATCTTAAAAAAAAACCTTTAAAAACATCTGATAAGCGACTCTTCTTCATCACATACTGCTCTGTGCAAAAAGATCAAGTTACTTAATTGACCCTCACGTCTGCTTCTTGTGCTTGGTTAGTCATTCTCAACCAAGGGTGATTTCTGTCCCCAGGGACACAAGAAAAAAAAAAAATATTGGAAGTAAAGCTTTGACTTCAGTGAAACCAAAGAGCTGGAGACACTGGGGAAAGAGAGACATCAACATGGCATAGCCCTCACTGAGCGGGAGAGAGGACAAGCAAGGGCTGGAGGACAGCATTCTTGCAGGTCGGGCAGGGTGGCCCTCTGTGGGGGAGAAGAAGTGACTGTGATTATAATTCTGCTTTACCCGTAGGCTGGCATAGCAGCAGCACCATCTAACAATTCTAGGCTTCTCGCCAACCGCCCCCCCCTGCTTTTTTTTCCCACCCAACCCTTTCTTTATTTCTTTCTTTTTATTTTTTTTAAAGTTTTTTTTTTTTTATTTGACAGACACAACAAAAGTGGGAAGAGAAGGGGGGGGGGGGGGGGGGGGGTTGGGGAGCAGGCCCTGCTGAGCAGAGAGCCCGATGCGGGGCTCGATCCCAGGAACCTGGGATCATGACCTGAGCTGAAGGCAGAGGCTTTAACCCACTGAGCCACCCAGGCGCCCCTCCTTATATTTCTAAGCAGAACAGTTTTTGATCTCTGAATGGGACTTGTTGTGGGCACCTTGCTATTTATTTTTTATAGCAGCACGGACTCATTTCTGTACAGTATTTATACCTATGGCCACTTTGTCAAGGTTATTAATGCCTTCCCTGTACAATGTTCATCTGCACATTCCCATAGAAGTTTCCTTGCAGTTTCAGCGAACTGGTGGATATGAACTTCCCGTCTCCCCGAGCTCATCCACGGGAGTCCGGGAGTCCACGGATCTTAGATGTAGAGTACCTGCTTTCTAGAAACTAAAAGAAAGGCACACAGAAGGCTCAAGACAGAAGTTTCTATCTAGGGACTGAAGTGGACACGGAGAGCCGTGATGCGAGGGGCAGGAAGAGAATCTTCAGATTGAATCCCTCTGCTGGGTCATAAAAGTCATCCCATCTTGTCTTGGTTTGCTCTGATTCTGAAAGTTTTGAAGTTTAAGACTATGAAACTAATGCGGGCCAATATCAGAATGGATGTCCGTACTAAACAACCTTTGATTCTTCCTTAGCATGTCCTAGATAGAGTCCCTCTGCCCCATCACCCAGCTTCAGTGTGGCTTGAGCGACAGATGCGGAGGCCCAGACAGAAATGAAAAATAGGAAATGTTGTGTGGAAAGAGCAGGAGCTTCCTCGGCAGAGTGTATGTTGCTCCTGTTGTTCCGCCTGTGTTAACCTTGGTGTTTTCACTGATTGACTTCAGGACCACAGGCAAATGACTTAACTTCGGAGCTATTGTCTTTCCCACGAAATAGGAAAACCTTCCCTTTACATCATCTGGGGGCTGGCACAGTGTGTCTGTCTTTGATTCTCAAGGATTTGAAGGCTCTGAGGATTCTGGTACGACTGCAGGCAAAATACCGCTTGTACATATTTGACATAATTCATCCTTAGGCAGATTTTATTATGCAAACACCAAAATGACACGCCATCAAGTTTGAACTTGTAGAGAACCGTTCTTTTTCTCTCCACCCCTGCATGTCTCTTGCTACCTTAGTGAGGCTGAAGAAAAGCCATGGTGACAGTCTGAAAAGCAGATACCGGTTTCTAGAGGCAGACCACAGGCTGCAGTAAATACTTCCTGACTAATTGTGAGTTTGAGGCCAGGTAGTGAGGTCACAAGACCAGACCTTGGTTCCAGGCCCCCATCTTGAATTTTGTGGCATTCATTCGCTCAGGCTCTGAGCTTGTGCTGCCAAACTAAAAGAAAACCAAGCCAAACTAAACAAAGCAAAGCAAATGGTCTCTGCGATAGGAGACCTTACAACAAGACAAGTGATGGAGGGGAAAATTGCAAATTTTATTATGGAAGAAATGCAAGATGGAAACGTGGCGGTTTACTAAAAGTTCTCTCATTTGTGGTATGAAAATGCAATGCTATCTAGAGATTTAATGACAGATTCCATAATCCAAACATACAAGGAAAGAACTTTTTTTTTTTTGCTTTCTTTATGTAATGACTAAGGATAGGAATTTAGCTGCTGCTTTGGGACCTAATACCACAGCAGGAGTGGAGGTTCTACCTACAGTGAATCCCCTGCACTATCCGTCAGAGGAACACGGGAGCAAGACGGATGAAGGCAGTGAGAAGATTTTAATATCTCAGGGGAGATATTGCAATTGAGTCAAGTAAGGGAAAGATACAAAGAATAGAAACATTTCAGGAAAAGGCATTTATGTGAAGGGGTTGGAGAGAAATGGGGCAGTTAATTATTGTGCAAATTAAAGAACAGGAGAGTCAGCAATACTCGTTTCTCACTTTTGGTTTCTTGGGACATGGCAGTCCTACTTTGATTTGCAGGAAAGCGAGAACATTAAAAACGAGGGTGGCAAGAATGGGAAGGCACTCCTCTTCATTGAGCATGCTCAGTGAATTTTCATGATTCTGAACTTAACATGTCAGAGGCTCATTTGCTCATTTCCAACTTTGTTCTTTGGTAGAAGGCATTAGGGAGTTGTGGGTATAAAAGAACTTGCATGTTCTGCCACATAATTCTGTAATCTCTTAAATTCCCAATTTTCTCATAATATGGATCTCTTAGGTGATTGTGAGAATTAAGGTAATGAGTATTACACTTGAGATGGAGAATAGCCTAGGGAAGGGCTGCTCTCCCTGTTTCTCTCTTGCTAAAGACTTCACCAGTGTACTACGTAGTTAACATAAGACTCACACTGCCATCGTATGTAGGTGTGTGTGTGTGTGTGTGTGTGTGTGTGAACACATGCCTACATTTCACAGCTTGAAACTCCCTAAGAGAGGATTTTTTTGTCTGTTTTTGGTCTGTTTGTGCCAGGAAAGTGCTTGGCACATAGTAAATGCTCAGTAAACGTTTGTTATTAAAGAGTTATTTTTTTGAGTTATGTTGTTTTATTAACAAATCCTTTAATTGACTTTATAATGTCCTGAATTAACACAAAGAAAAAAGCAAGCAAAACCAAACCCCACTGGAACTGTTAGTGAGAAGTACCCGTATAATCCTATCACCACGTGGTGCAGCTAAATCTTAACATTTGAGAGAAGCTAAAACAGCATCCCTAACAGAAGAGCGCTGAAAAATAGAGTCTGTTCCTGTTTATGTCCCCCCAGGGTTACACAGATTGTAGGGAATTTTAGCCTTTCTCTCAGAGAAGGAATAAAAGATGAGCTGAAGCAAATAAATGTATGCCTGGTACATAGGGGAGATATGATATGTAAGAAAGACAGTGACTGCTCAAGGGGTGGGGTAGCATGAGAGGAAGAGATCAGAGCCGATTCCTCCAAGTGCATTCCTGGGAAGAAGGACGATTGCTTCTCAGAAATTGATTCTATTTGGGAGATTGGAAGTGTCTTGCATCTTTTGGAAAGCTTAACAGAAACCCAGTCACCTCCTCCTGACTCCCACCTCTACTCTCTACTCACATGGAGGGTTGGGATATCCCGAAGGACCTTAACGTTGTCTCTGTGCCCTGTGAGAAAACCTATATTCTGAATTACTTGGGAAGAAGGAAGGAAGAAATCTTGGGAGTAGAGAGACCCTCTTGGGGCTGGTATCATTGGAACTAAGCTTTTGAATTGAGGAAAATGATACGAAGGTTCTATAGATCATAAGGCAGAAGACAAGTTCCTCTTGTCCTTCTCGTTTGTCTTTCTGTTCCTAAACCTCAGATAGTGTCAGACACAACACACAGTGCTCAGAATTGTTGTGGTCTCCTGTGGTCCCCACTCCTTTGAATGAGGATGGGGGTGGGGGTTTGGTGCATCCATCACCTTTCATGTTGCTCATAGAAGCAAATGATGCTTGTGCCCAAAAGCCCTCCAAAAAGGCAAACTACATATGAATGTTGGAATTTAAACCCAGAATTAATGCTCAGGATGGAAAAAAAGTATTTTTCCATATGTTTTCTTTGGGAGAAAAACTTCTCTTCTAGTTTTTTTTTTTTTTTTAGGAGTTTATTTATTTGAGAGAGAGAGTGAGAATGTGTGTGCACGTGTGTGTGTGTGTGTGTGTGTGTGTGTGTGTGTGTGTGTGTGAGAGAGAGAGAGAGAGAGAGAGAGAGAGAGCACACACACGAGCAGGGCAGAGGGAGAGGAAGAAGCAGACTCCGAGTGGAACCCGGAGCCTGATGCAGGGCTCAATCCCAGGACTCTGGGATCTTGACCTGAGCCAAAGGCAGACCCTTAACTGAGCCACCCAGGAGCTCCCCCATCCAGTTTTAATGGGAAGATAGAATTGGTTCAGCTATTACTTCCAGAGAGGAAAGGGTTAAATTTTGCTATCTTTTTTTTTTTTTTTTTTCTGTGTTAGCTTTTGTTTTAGTCTCAACTGTAAAAGTTACTGCCTGCAAAGAGCTGGGGTCTTGCCCAGGTCTTCAGTTCAAGGACTCATACAAACTCATGGTAAGAAGAAGATTTGAGCTGATTTTGTAATCAGCCCCCTTTCTTCGCAAAGCATGGTTAGCAGAAGAAATACAGAATATTTAGAAAAAAGGACAGTGGAAACTTCTGCCCCCATTTTCTTCTTCTAAAGAATATAGAAAATGCTTCATGCCTATTTATTTAAAACGTATTTTCAGAGTGCTTACCAAAGAGGTCAAAACACACAAGGCTATTCTGTTTTTTAATTTTTGCTCTCTAATCTATCCGCTGATAAGAAACAGAGCTCAGAATAAGATAGCAAGAGTTTCCAAATTTGCAGAGTCTAGATGAATCAAGATTTAAATGAAAGAGGGCAATTAATATGCTTGTTAGTGCTTTTTCCATTCTCTACCCCCATCCTCACCTGTTTCTCACAAAGGAAGTAAAACATGATTGAACTTCAATCTCATTATAATCTTTAAAGTTTGAGGTAATTACAGACAGATTTTTGAGAGCAAGAGTGTCTGGATCTTTGGATCATTACTTTCTTCTTCAGGGTGTGTGCCTCGTAGCCAAATAAGTCAGCTTTTTATCTCAAGTTTCAGTTTAAATTCTAAGTTCTGTGTGAGCACCAAATAGTTTGGCAGAAAAATATATATACCTATTTTTTTTTCATCTGCCTTTCCTGGAACCAAAGAATGGGTATATAAAAAGGATTGCTTAAGGTGTTTTATATTCTTATATATTGTCTTTCTTGTCTTCAACACAATCTATTTTTACATATTCATATCTGTTTCTGTATTCTTCATTCTGTTGTAGCATTTTCATCCATGTATGTGAAGGTGCAACAGTGCGGTGATTCCTTAATGTCTTATAAATGCCAGAAATTATGTAAAATACTCAATGTTTAAAGATAAATATTCAGTTCTTTTAAGGTTCTCTTTTGTCTCTAGCTCACCTGGCCTTTCAAGAGCCTTTGGATCAAACCAGTCACAGTGTGATGTCATATCCATGGAGGCTCAGTGTTGATAAAAGCCTCAAGTTCAGCCAAAGCTGTCGGGCAGAGGAATTCGGTAATGTACGGGTCTCAAGAAAGAAGTACATATATTGTATGTCTCCTTCTAGTACTTTTGTCCAAATTAAGGGTCCTAAAGGGGTAGAGAGGTTTCAGATTCAAATTTAACTCGACCCAAATTGGATATTAAGACTTTCAGCCCGTGGCTTCAGTGTCTTCAATTCTAGAGAGGGAAATGGGCATACAATTCGTCATAAGCCCAGTTGTGTGGCCCGGGTACTCATGGAAGGTATGTGTGTGTGATGAGGGTTAGAGAAAGTGGGGCAGGGGTGTGGACTGGAGAAGAAGGTGTCAGGTAAAGGATCGGCATATGCTTAGGGCAGCAAGATTAATTATACTCTGCTGCTGCGAGTTGGCATGTCTAAGCCCATCGGAATGCAGACTGCCATGATGAGGACTGACTCAGTATCATAGCTGAGCAAAGACTGCAAGTTCAATAAAGTTAATGCCTGCAGATGAGAGGAGCTGGAGAAATTAGGCGTGAACTAGTCTGTCTTGGAAGCCACCCAGATCAGAACACATGAGCTGGCTGTGTGTCTCGGGTTCCATGTGAAAATGACCTTCTTCCATTCATCATAGGTTTGAATGGTTAATATCCTTCAACCCTCTCCACACGGTTGAGTCATACATAAATATATAGATATTGTTACTATCTCTAGTGTGATAGAATACAAAACATGACAGTCCATGAAAGAGATCAATGTTTGGTTCTGTTTGTTTAGGGACAGCATAAACAGCATAGCATTTTCATCAAAATAGAAACTAATAATCATGATACAGCATGAGTGCCAACTCATAGATGTTTACTGTCACCACATCAGCCTCTGTCCCATGTCCTCCTATGTCCCAGAAGTCATGAAGACTCCTGTCCTTATTTTGGGTGGGGGGTGTTGCTGTTCGTGCCTTTTGATACTACTTCTCAGATCCAGTACACTGTAAAGAAAGCATGCCTCTACTTTATGGCAGACTTCTCACTGTCACAAATTCTATTTTCTCTTGTTGGCCAGATATAAAGAATACATTGCACAGCTTCCCTCAAGTTCATTTGGTGCTGGGTGACTGAGTTTGGCCATAGGAAGTGGGTAGAGGGGAGAAACGTAATTTCCACCCCTGGTGATAAGACTCCATGTGAGATCCTCCTGACTTTTTCCCATGTGGGGAGATGAAAAGATCAGCCTGCATGGCTGATCTGTTGCTTGGGGTTCACCTGTCCAGACCACATCTAACTGCTCTGTGATTAAGAAATGGACTTTCCTGTGAAAAGCCTCCTGAGATTTTGGGAATGGTTTAGCCTATCTCAGAGGCAAGAGGGGTCATCTCACTTGTTATGGGGGCATTTGAAATTTACTGAGATACGTCCTAAAGAAAGATCAATCAATGTCAGGGAAGGGGCAGTTAACACATTATTCTTTTGGATGAACTGGAAATCAAGGGATCTGAATCTTAAAGCCATGCTCAAATAAACTCATGCTGTTGTGTGAATCATTTATTGCTGTATTACAAACTACTCCAAACTTAGTGCCTAAGAACACTAAACATTTGCTATTTCCAGTTTCTGGGGTTCAGGAATCTGGGAGTGGCTCAGCTGGGTAATTGTAGCTCAGGATCTCAAAAGAGATTATAGTCAAATGTCAGTCGGGGCTCTAGTCATCTAAAGGCTTTACTGAGGCTGCAGGGTCCAGTTGCAAGAGAAGCTCGCTCACATGGCTGTCCGCTGGAGGTCTGTTTCTCCCCCAGGGAGCCCTTGCTAAGACTGTTGACAGCATGGCAACACATCTTTCCCAGAGTAGGGAATCCCAGAGAGAAGCCACCATGCTTTTTATACATGCTCCTGGAAGTGACATATCGTATACACTACAATTTTGGCTCTAACTTTGGGTTAAGTTTCATGAGTTAAGAGCACAGTCTCCTCAAGGCTGCCCTCAACTTCAAACACTAGCTTCAAGCTCAGGGTTCCCAGACCACCTGCACTTTTGATCAACTGGCTACAAATTTGTGGGTTCTTGCTATCTCCTCAGGCTCAGTAATTCATTAGAATGACTCAGAACTCAGGAAGGCACTATACTTAGAACTATTAGAAAAGATGGTAAATCAGAATCAGCCAAATTGAGAGTCAGAAGGTCAAGGCCTAGAAGGGTCTTAAGCACAAAGCTCACATGTCTTCAGGATACATCACCCTGGTGGAGTACCCCCAGTGTATTTCATTCAAAGTCATCCTTCTGTTTCCTCCCAGGAGATCTGATTGGTATCATGTGGCGCTAAGTCCCACCCCTGTAGTCACATGTTTGGTCTTTCTGATGTGGCTGGCCCTTATTGTGAAACTATCTAGGGACATTTCAAGAGTCAGCTCATTGGCATAAATCATGGTGTGGTCTGAGAGGTGCACTATGAATAACAGACACTAACCCTAACTTTTCCTCCCAGGAAGCAGGGATGAAGGCCGAGAAAATTCCTTATTATACGATACCGTGATTCTGCCATATTCTAGTTCCATATAGACCATCCCTGATACAGTTTGGGAGGGGGTACAGAATGGTGTAAGCACCAAAGGTCAGGGATCATTGGGAGCCACTTTAGAGGCTGCCCATTGTACCTAATACAAACAAAATCAAAATATACATCTATTCCTACAAAATATTATTGGAATTATTAAAGTACCTTTACATAGCAGGCAGTCAACAAATAATTTGGGTGTGAATTGAAATATAGCAAATAAAAACATAATTTTTTCTTTTGGAAAAATAAATTATGTTTAACTCTAAGTCATATCAGTCACAGTTCACAGATAATAGTATTTAAGAAGGAACTAATGGAAATATGAATTTGTATTGATGGGGTACATTTTTTTAAGTAATATTACATTGAATATAAATTAAGAAAAGACATTTTTAGTAAGAAAGTTTTGTAATGTATCCTAAGATAAATGAGGGATGAACAAAGGTCAAATAAAGAAAACCAGGATCTTTTATTGGCACTCATTTTTAGATCAATATGTCTGAGTTAAGAGACTTTCTTCTGCTTAATGCAATCAATTTTCTTTCCTTTCTAATATGACATAGAAATTAATTTTAAGCATAATCTTTCCACTAAATTACAAAGTAAAAGGATTTAAGGAAAGTGTAAGAACAACCAGAATTAATCTTTAACCAAAGTTAAAATAGCAACTCGGTTATATGGCTCAATAATTAATGAATATAGTATATTTAAATAAATGTGTTATCTTTATTTCTTTAATCGTAGATTTAAACCAAATGACTTTGGATGCTATCATACTTAGAAAATTTAACTAGGTATGTTCCATTTGAAGATTAAGTTACAGATTTAATTTATTTTATTCCCAAATCATATATTTTTTGATCCTCTGACCTGAATCTTTTCCTCAATGAAGCTGCATGGTATAAGTTTTGTTTCATTCTGTTGACCCTACTTTTGATAAGTGACCTTTGAAAATGGCCTAAAAGACCAAAAGAGAGTAGGCTCTTTTATGGGAGTCATTTCTTACTTCATCCTGTTGATAAATTTTAGCAGAATTATTATAAAGTCAAAACAACCCATTCTTTGCCTTTTTTCCTTTGTACAATATAGCAAATACACAACGCAGTAGAAATCTCTCAAGAAATATAACTTTGGGATTTAGAGTTGCCTTTTGGGGGAGTTATTTAAAAACACAAACCAGCTTATTTTTAAATCATCTTGGATCGAATCTCAGCAATTGTCTGGCGGGATAGATCAAACATGCATAGGGGACATTAGGAGGTGGGTAGGGTTTATAAGAATTATTTTATTTATATCCATGAGAAGACAAAGATCAAGGGTATTTGAAAATAAATCAAGCCAGCAGTGAAAGAACCAGACAATTATGACTTGATGACAAAAGAGGCAATTTCTTGCTTGGAAATTCAGATAACAGATTACAAGTTCCCAAGAAAACAGGATTCATGTATCAAAGCTTCTCAATTTAACTGCAGGCATTAAGCTGTTCAGATTTAGTAGATTCTGAGATTCACCTCTCCAAGACTGCTTTGCTAGAAAGATAAAGAAATTCTAGTCTGGTCTAAGAATTTAAAAATCTCTAGAAAATCTCTATCTTTCATCAGTTTTCATGCTGATGGAATCTAGGAGTCTGCCCAGCAGATAGATCAGTCCACAGTGCATGATAACATAAATTGCAGTAGCATTGATGAGAAATAAAGTTGAGCCCAAAAGCTACTTTAAAAGGCATCCCATCTCCTGGTGAGAGAGTTATTTTCAGAACAGCGGATTAAATGATGGTATCTGGGCCAGGACTCGGACCATTTAAAAAAATCACCAGCAGCAACTATTTTTTGATCACTTACTTTATATGAAGTTCTATGTTTTGCTTAATGAAGAAATAAAGAGACACTATTTTAAGGAATTTTAAGAAATCAAAAGACACTATTTTACTTTCAAGATGTTTAAACAGAGTCTGGAAGGACAATTCATGAGTAAAAATAATTAAATGTGAAGTCAACAGTACTGGAAATTTCCCTGAGCTATGTAAAATTAATGTCTGAGTAAGCCTATACGCACAGGGCTCTCCCGAGAAAAAGAAGAGAGTTCCCTGAATAAACAGGGGAGAAGGTTGGTGTATATACCACCTCCACTGGAAGAGTGGAAATCTGAAGACGAGTAGAACCAGGAACCATAAACAGTAGATTTGGGGACAGAAGCGAAAAGTGAAGGAATTTAGTTCTTTTTACTTTAGATAATAGGAAGTTTTCAAAAGATAAGTCTTCCAGATGGTTTAAGTGGGTGACCTTCAGAATGGGCTGTAGATAGAGAAATGGATGGGCAGAGAGCAGTAGGCCACTGGAATAATTTGAGATTAGAAGGATGTGAACTTTTACAGTGGCAATCATAGAATGAATCATATGAAATTATTGATAGTTGACTACTTTGGACCTACATAAATAGAAATTTCTTATGGTTCAATAAAGTAAAGAATTGGTGGAATTCAACATTTGAACAAAATATGTGAAGGGGACTGGAAGAAAGATGCTACCACAAACAGAAATAAGAAATCTATGGGAAGAGGGACTCCTGCGTGGCTCAGTTGGTTAGATCAGGTCATGATCCCAGGGTCCTGGGATTGAGCCCCTCCTCAGGCTCCCTGCCCTGTGGGGAGTCTGCTTGTCCCTCTCCTTCTGCCCCTGACCCCCCCACTCATGCTCTCTCTCTCTCTCAAATAAATAAGAAGTCTTGAAAGAAAGAAAGAAAGAGAAAGAAACTTAGGGAAGGAAACCCAGTGGTATGCTCCCCTCCCCAAAATGGTCAGGTTGAAAAGTCAATTTTAAATATATTGTATTTGAGGTGACAAGAGGAAAATGTTGAAGATGCAGAACTGGATGGAACTCAGGGTAAAGTCGAGGATAAAAGTGTGGTTTTGGAAATCCACCTTACAGGCCAGGAGAATGAATAGGGTCTTTAAGGAAGGAAGGTTGGGTGACAAAAAAGTAATTCAAAGACCTATTTTTAAAAGTAAGGGGCAAATGGAGAAGGAGGGATCAGAAATCAAAGGGGAAATGGTTTAGTAGGATTCCCCCATCATGTGAAGTGAGTACCAGTCATTGGTTTTGAACTTAGAAGATGACTCATAATTTGGGGGAAAGCCAGCTCAGTAGTGGAATGGGGATGAAGCCAGACTGTTTAGGAAAAGGGAGGCCATGGATAAAGGTGGCTGTAGTTTTCTATGAAGGAGAAGACAGGCCCACCCTTTAAGTTGGGTAGTTAATAGAAGCAAAATTCAACTGTGTTCTATGACCTCAGCCCCTAAGGAAGGGTAAGCAGTGATCTACAGTTCTGTGCATGTTTGGGCTTCTCCATGACACTCAAAATCATTTCCATTAGAGCACTCCAGGATATAAACAGATGAAACTGTCTTGAAGAAGTTCCAGTTTACAGTTAAAACCCAGTGCTGTGTTTACCGGATTGGTGTTGATTGTGTTTTTGTGAATTCCCGCCCGGACCTCAGCCATCAGGCCTGGAGCATTCAAGTCCAGGTGCAGGGAGCCTGTGGAGGCAGTTTGGATGGGGCGAGACTGCCAGGGCCCTGGGATCAGGAGTCGAGATAAACTTGACAGAAGCTGGCACACACAGCTGCGGCCTGGAAAGAGCTCCTTCCTGCTCTCAGTTTTTGTTTAACTCAAACAGTCGTACCTAAGTCTAATGCCAGCCATGGCAACCATCATGACTCAGTAAATGAGCTTATGCACTCCCATTTGTATTATTTCTTGGTGAGACATTCTTGCTGTTTCAGTTCTGTGATTATTCTATACATTCCTATCTTATATATATATATATTTATTTTTCGAGTTGCTGAAAACTGTTTCAAGAACTTCAGTAGCACCACATGGAAATTGCAAAGAAAGCTTATCACAATCTGGATGCTATGAAGCTAAGAGGGAAATTAACTAGATCCCGTTCACACTGCCATGTCCAACTATACCCTGAATCCTGACTTCAGTCACTAGAATATTTTTATTATGCTAAAGAAAATTTTCCTAAATCTTTTTTCCCCTGACTTTGGTATGATTATGTCTGTGACTTTAGTACTAAACTTTTCATTTAGACTCAAAATGACTTTAGTATTACATAAATATAGTATAGTGTTAACAGACATTTTCTTATAGTAGACATCCTACAGAAATAAGACTCTATAGGCTTTCACTCTTTTTATGCATAAATACCCATTGTGAGGCTTACAAATTCAAAGACTCTATCCGCTGTCTCCTGAGCCTGACTCCGATCCCTACTGTCAGGGAGATGTCTTAGAACAAGCTTGGACCAGAGCAGGCAGGAGTGGATGGGAGACAGAAGGGCATTCTGCTAAGTGCTTATATTAATTGCATTTTCTAATATAGGCTTATTTATTTTCTTAACTTTAGGGATGGACGTTGAAAGTGAGGCATGAAGGAGATAGATTTAAAATTTTTTTTCTTTTTCTTTTTTCTAAAAGTAGGTTTCACACCCAGTGGGGAGCCCACTGCACGGCTTGAACTCACGACCCTGAGATAGAGACCTGAACAGAGATCAAGAGTCATACGCTTAATTGGGACACCCAGGCGCCCCTAACATTTTCTTAACAGTAAAGAGGTAAGAATAGGATATGGCATTTTACCATGAGTAACATCACTAGAATTTACTATCGCGAAGAGAAATTGTGCAGAGTTCAGATATGGGTAAAACAACAGCCTTTAGGTTTTGAAAAGTTTATAATCCAAGGACCTAGTGAGGGCACACCAGGATAAACAAAAGTCAATGAAATCTATGTCTTGATAGGGAGAATACAATTTAAAGTACACTAACAGCAAAGGAACATAGTTTCTTCTACCTTTAATGGGGGGGGAATGTGTGGGTCACTAAACTTAATGGTACTCTTCAACACACAAAATCTACTGGGTGCCCACTGCATGCCAGCTGTTGTTCTAGGCACTGGGAATACAATAGCAGAAAGTCCTTGACCTTGTAGGATATACATACATGCTTCTGTGTGCTAGGCACTGGGAACACAGAGAGGAATGTTTCTCAGCCTTAGCCATCACTCTCCCAGAGCAAGAGAGATGTACAAACACTCAAGTAAGTACAAAAATACAATGTACTCAGTGGAGAAACTCTTTCTCAGATAAGTCACTGGTGGGGCGACATTTATTTAAGAGTATTACAGGAAAACTGTTGTCTTCAGTTAAGCTGGTGAAAAGTGCTCAGCTAAAATTCTGGATGCTTAGAAAATAGATATGATACAGGACATTAAATTGAACTTCTATTGCTATTTCAGTTTTGAGATTGGCAAAGCCAAGGTAGCCAGTGGCATGTACCCCAATGGCGTAAAGAAGTTGTTAGAACATCTAGACAGGACTTTTGTTTTATGCTTCCCAACAGGAGTCTTGGTTCAACTGTTCTGAATCAATTCATTCTTTTCTTTATTTGTTCTGTGCTTGAAGATGCCCTCTAGGAAGAGGAAATAGAGAACTCAGTTTTATGGACCCCGCTTGATTACTGCAAGATTTTCCTGTCTTTGGTACACATATTGAGTAAAAGGTGTCTTTTAACAATAATGCTGTAACAAAGACAAGTTTTGTTGGCTGTGTTGGACACAAGCAAAGTGCTAATTACTGTCAGAAGAGAGGCTGATAAATTCCACCACCGGCCATTCTTCATTACCAATGCATATTCTTTGGACCATGTAACCATCACCAATTTCATTAGCTAGACATAAACATCTGCCTGAGTTTTATCAGTGTGTATCAAAGAAAAAGACCTAAGCATCATAAAATTCTTTCTCCGACCTTTTCTTTAATGTACTTCAAATGATTCCTCTCAACAGTGTTTGATCTCTTCTTTTGGTAAAGAGCCACACACCAAGTAAAAATACAGCTATTCTAATTTTACAAAAGCCATGTGTAGTTTTTACTTGGTCCTTACAATCATTTTTAGTAAACAAAACACAGTCTTGGTTACAAGAAACAGCTGCCCCCTGAAAAGAAGGAGCGTGGTGCTGCTTTCTGCTCTTGGCATCAGATCAAGGCTTCTGTTCTTTCCCCCAAACTTTCCCCATTGGATTAAAAGACAATGATGAAAACCATTGCAGAAGAAATAATTATTTCTTCCATTACTCTTTTTTTGGTGTCCTGTTAGAAACAGAAGCTTCATTTGTTCAGTGTTCCATTAGTTTTTTTTCTCTTTAAAAGAGAGAATGTTTGGAACTTAAATATCAGCTCTCTTGATCTTTATGTTGAATGGGCAAACATGGTGGTCAGGCCAAACTTGTGGGGCCTCAGCATACAGCAACACAGTGAACCAATCTATACAGTGATCATTGTTTTCTTTATCCCCACTGCATGCACCGTTGAGAATGTTATTGATAGCAGAAGTAGTCATAAGATTCAGCAGTCTTCTACTGTGCTAGGTATTGAAAGATTTGCCAGAAATGTAAAATAATGCCAATTTTCTCACTGTTGTTTTTGTTTTGTTTTGTTTTGTTTTAGAGAATGCAGTTATTTCTTGTAGGAATACATTTGCTTATGTTAACATTTAATGGGATTATTGCAGTTGGATTAATGAATTAACAAGTTAGTAAATACACCCTTTAAAAATTTCTCCAATTTCTAATATAGCAGATATAAAAAAGATATAATCTACATAGACAAAAGTTCTTTGATGTCCTCAATAAATACTAAGAATATTATCAAGAGCATGAAGGAGCTATGGGGCCAAAATCATAGAATTGTTTTTCTGCATTATAATGCAAGAATAAGCAGGAAAGAATTTTTTTTTTTAAGTGGCAAAAATCAGGAAGAATCATCAATGTTTTAGTCAAGTTTGTGTAAATGACTAAAACATTGGTTAGAATGTCATTTTGGCTTTTGTGTTGGGAGTTCCTGACATCTCGCTCTGGCATATTCAGATAACAGAGATATTAGTGTGTAATTTAAGAAAATAAATTAGGTGAGCCAGGAAGTTGGAGGGCTTGAGTTTGAATCCTCCCTCACCATAGCCCAGTTGTAGAATCACTCTGCACATTATTTTATTTTTTCTTGTCTCAGTTCATCTGCAAAATGGGAATGAAAGTACTGTGTAACTTAAGTGCTTAGACGAATGGTTATATGGATTGAATGAGATAAGAGATATAAGGCCATTAGAAGTGTGACAGCGTCATAGTAACCATTTGTTAAATACTACCCATTATTTTGCTTCTTCCTATCCTGCACCCCTTCCTATCCTGTTCCTCTGCAGGTTTTCAGGATCTAATACTTTGGCTGATCGCTTAATTGACAAAAATGACTCCACACCCCCTTTTTTCCTGCTGAAACATTTCTTCTCCCGTCTACTCCAACTGGGCATTTAGATACACTGTAGAAGTTTTTGGATGTCCATAACTAACACTTCAGACAAACAAAGCTGGGGATTTCCAACATTCTGATAAAATACCGCGGTGTCAACTATGCCAAGAGAAGTAGCATCCAAACCAACTTAGGAAGCAGAGAGACAATGCTTAATACTTAAATCCTTATTTTTGTTTCATGTTCATAAATCTTTATAAATAGGTTAGGACCTTGAGACATTTTTCTAGGGTTAGGGAGTTTTGGTGGGAAACAATCCAGAATTTATAATGCCAGAAGAGAACAATTCTTCAGCAATAGCAACGATGGAAAGATTAACATAGCAAACGGGGATTTTGTAATGAAGGTTTTTTCATTTCAGGATTGATGTTAAACTGGGTGGCTATGTGTTTGCCATTTCACTGTCTTTTTTGTCAGTGTCCTTTTTACTCCTTTTGTGCCTCCTCTCCCAGTGTCCTGGTGCTGGCACAATCCAATGTCTTGATCGTAAGAAAAGAACATTTCACCTTACTTTACCCCAGAGGAGTTGTATCAGGAGAGAAAATAATCAGATAAAGGATCTTTATATAATTGACCTTTTGACATCTGTCTTTCAATTTGTCTTGGTTCATAGAATTAGCCCACAACTAACCTCTCATGCATAGAAAACTGCTCCTTCACAAGAATGAAGGAAGATTATTTTGCGCATTATGGGGAGAACAGGTCTGGCTTCAGAGATTCATGGTAAGATCTGCCAGTTCATTCCATAAATAGGTTGCATTCATGCTTATTCAATCCCATCAAGACAAAAGGAATCCCTAATAATGCAAGCCAGCTGCACAGATATTGTCAACTAAGTGTAGGAATGTAGATGGAGACAGACATATATAACATATGCTATTAATATATTAGCAAAATGAGCCATATATATATATATATGTTTATTTTTTTATTTTGGAGAGAGAGAAGGGGGGGAGGGGCAGAGGGTGAGAATCTTCAAGCAGACCTCCCACTAAGCTCCAAGTTTATGTGATCCCACCCACAAGATCATGACCTGAAGGAAAACCAAGAGTCAGATGCTTAACCAACTGAGCCACCCAGGCACCCCAAGTCCAGATACATTTTTTTTTTACTTTTTTTTATTTAAGCTTTTTTATTTAAACATATAATGTAACCCCACAACCCTCTCCCAGCCCCTCTCCTCCCACAACCCCCCTCAGTTTGTTTTATGACATTAAGAGTCTCTTTTGGTTTGTCTCCCTCCCGATCCCATCTTGTTTCATTTTTTCTTTTCCTACCCCCTTAACCCCCACCCCCGTTGCATCTCCACTTCCTCATATCAGAGAGATCATGTGATAGTTGTCTTTCTCTGATTGACTTATTTCGCTAAGCATAATACGCTCTAGTTCCATCCATGTCGTCGCAAATGGTAAGATTTCATTTCTTTTGATGGCTGCATAGTATTCCATTGTATATATATAGGACTTCTTCTTTATCCATTCATCTGTTGATGGACATCTAGGTTCTTTCCATAACTTGGCTATTATGGACATTGCTGCTATAAACATTCGGGTACACGTGCCCCTTCAGATCACTACGTTTGTATCTTTTTTTTTGTTAGAGAGAGAGAGCACGAGCACAGGCAGACAGAGAGGCAGGCAGAGGCAGAGGGAGAAGCAGGCTCCCTGCCGAGCAAGGAGCCTGATGTGGGACTCGATCCCAGGATGCCGGGATCATGACCTGAGCCGAAGGCAGCTGCTTAACCAACTGAGCCACTCAGGCATCCCACTACGTTTGTATCTTTAGGGTAAATACCCAGTAGTGCAATTGCTGGGTCATAAGGCAGCTCTATTTTCAATTTTTTGAGGAACCTCCATGCTGTTTTCCAGAGTGGTTGCACCAGCTTGCATTCCCACCAACAGTGTAGGAGGGTTCCCCTTTCTCCACATCCTCGCCAGCATCTGTCATTTCCTGACCTGTTCATTTTAGCCATTCTGACTGGTGTGAGGTGGTATCTCATTGCGGTTTTGATTTGTATTTCCCTGATGCTCAGTGATGTGGAGCACTTTTTCATGTGTCTGTTGGCCATCTGGATGTCTTCTCTGCAGAAATGTCTGTTCATGTCCTCTGCCCATTTCTTGATTGGATTATTTGTTCTTTGGGTGTTGAGTTTGCTAAGCTCTTTATAGATTTTGGATATTAGCCCTTTATCTGATATGTCATTTGCAAATATCTTCTCCCATTCTGTCAGTTGTCTTTTGGTTTTCTTGACTGTTCCTTTGCTGTGCAAAAGCTTTTGATCTTGAAGAAGGCCTAATAGTTCATTTTTCCCCTTGCTTCCTTTGCCTTTGGCATTGCTCCTAGGAAGAAGTTGCTGCGGCTGCGGTCGAAGAGGTTGCTGCCTGTGTTCTCAAGGATTTTGATGGATTCCTTTCTCACGTTGAGGTCCCTCATCCATTTTGCGTCTATTTTCATGTGTGGTGTAAGGAAATGGTTTCTTATTTCATTTTCTGCATGTGGCTGCCCAATTTTCCCAACACCATTTGTTGAAGAGGCTGTCTTTTTTCCATTGGGTATTCTTTCCTGCTTTGTTGAAGATTAGTTGACCATAGAGTTGAGGGTCTATTTCTGGGCTCTCTATTCTGTTCCATTGATCTATGTGTCTGTTTTTGTGCCAGTACCATACTGTCTTGATGATGACAGCT
>ML110806.1:30369-79100 GCA_003697995.1 Taxidea taxus jeffersonii
TTCTGTCTTGTTGTTGGTGTAAAGAAATGCAACTGATTTCTGTGCATTGATTTTATATCCTGACACTTTACTGAATTCCTGTACAAGCTCTAGCAGTTTTGGAGTGGAGCCTTTTGGGTTTTCCACATATAGTATCATATCATCTGCAAAGAGCGATAGTTTGACTTCTTCTTTGCCGATTGGGATGCATTTAATTTCTTTTTGTTGTCTGATTGCTGAGGCTAGGACTTCTAGTACTATGTTGAATAGCAGTGGTGATAACAAACATCCCTCCCGTGTTCCTGACCTTAGTGGAAAAGCTCTCAGTTTTTCTCCATTGAGAATGATATTTGCTGTGGGTTTTTCATAGATGGCTTTGATAATATTGAGGTATGTGCCTTCTATCCCTACACTTTGAAGAGTTTTGATTAGGAAGGGATGTTGTACTTTGTCAAATGCTTTTTCAGCATCTATTGAGAGTATCATATGGTTCTTGTTCTTTCTTTTGTTAATGTATTGTATCATAATGATTGATTTGTGAAAGTTGAACCAACCCTTCTGCCCTGGAATAAATCCCACTTGGTCATGGTGCATAATCCTTTTAATGTACTGTTGGATCCTATTGGCTAATATTTTGGTGAGAATTTTCGCATCTGTGTTCATCAAGGATATTGGTCTGTAATTCTCTTTTTTGATGGGATCCTTGTCTGGTTTGGGGATCAAGGTGATGCTGGCCTCATAAAATGAGTTTGGAAGTTTTCCTTCCATTTCTATTTTTTGGAATAGTTTCAGGAAAATAGGAATTAATTCTTCTTTAAATGTTTGGTAGAATTCCCCTGGGAAGCCATCTGGCCCTGGACTTTTGTTTGCTTGGATATTTTTGATGACTGTTTCAATCTTCTTACTGGTTATGGGCCTATTCAGGTTTTCTATTTCTTCCTGGTTCAGTTTTGGCAGTTGATATGTCTCTAGGAAAGCATCCGTTTCTTCCAGATTGTCAAATTTGCTGGCATAGAGTTGCTCATAATATGTTCTTATGATTGTTTGTATTTCTTTGGTGTTAGTTGTGATCTCTCCTCTTTCATTCATGATTTTATTTATTTGGGTCCTTTCTCTTTTCTTTTGGATAAGTCTGGCCAGGGGTTTATCAATCTTATTAATTCTCTCAAAGAACCAGCTCCTAGTTTCATTGATTTGTTCTATTGTTTTTTTGGTTTCTATTTCATAGATTTCTGCTTTGATCTTTATTATTTCTCTTCTCCTGCTGGGTTTAGGCTTTCTTTGTTGTTCTTTCTTGAGCTCCTTTAGGAGAAGGGTTAGGTTGTGTATTTGAGACCTTTCCTGTTTCTTGAGATAGGCTTGTATCGCTATATATTTTCCTCTCAGGACTGCCTTTGCTGTGTCCCACAGATTTTGGATCGTTGTGTTTTCATTATCATTTGTTTCCATGGTTTTTTTCAATTCTTCTTTAATTTCCTGGTTGACCCATTCATTCTTTAGAAGGATGCTGTTGAGTCTCCATGTATTCGTGCTCTTTCCAAATTTCCTCTTGTGATTGAGTTCTAGCTTCAGAGCATTGTGGTCTGAAAATATGCAGGGAATGATCCCAATCTTTTGATACCGGTTGAGACCTGATTTATGACCCAGGATGTGATCTATTCTGAAGAATGTTCCATGGGCACTAGAGAAGAATGTGTATTCTGTTGCTTTGGGATGGCATGTTCTGAATATATCTGTGATGTCCATCTGCTCCAGTGTGTCATTTAAGACCTTTATTTCCTTGTTGATCTTTTGCTTGGATGATCTGTCCATTTCAGTGAGGGGTGTGTTAAAGTCTCCTACTATTACTGTATTCTTGTCAATGTGTTTCTTTGATTTTGTTATTAACTGGTTTATATAGTTGGCTGCTCCCATGTTAGGGGCATAGATATTTAAAATTGTTAGATCTTCTTGTTGGACAGACCCTTTGAGTATGATATAGTGTCCTTCCTCATCTCTTATTATAGTCTTTGGCTTAAAACCTAATTGATCTGATATAAGGATTGCCACCCCAGCTTTCTTCTGATGTCCACTAGCATGGTAAATTGTTCTCCACCCCCTCACTTTCAATCTGGAGGTGTCTTCAGGTCTAAAATGAGTTTCTTGTAGGCAGTATATTGATGGGTTTTGTTTTTTTATCCATTCTGAAACCCTGTGTCTTTTGATTGGGGCATTTAGCCCATTTACATTCAGGGTAACTATTGAGAGATATGAATTTAGTGCCATTGTATTGCCTGTAAGGTGATTGTTACTGTATATTGTCTCTGTTCCTCTCTGATCTAATACTTTTAGGGTCTCTCTTTGCTTAGAGGACCCCTTTCAATATTTCCTGTAGAGCTGGTTTGGTGTTTACAAATTCTTTCAGTTTTTGTTTGTCCTGGAAGCTTTTTATCTCTCCTTCTATTTTCAATGATAACCTAGCTGGATAAAGTATTCTTGGCTGCATGTTTTTCTCGTTTAGTGCTCTGAATATATCATGCCAGTTCTTTCTGGCCTGCCAGGTCTCTGTGGATAAGTCTGCTGCCAATCTAATATTTTTACCATTGTATGTTACAGACTTCTTGTCCCGTGCTGCTTTCAGGATTTTGTCTTTGTTGCTAAGACTTGTAAATTTTACTATTAGATGGCGGGGTGTGGACCGATTCCTATTGATTTTGAGGGGTATTCTCTGCACCTCCTGGATTTTGATGCTTGATCCCCTTGCTATATTAGGGAAATTCTCTACAATAATCCTCTCCAGTATACCTTCTGCTCCTATTTCTCTTTCTTCTTCTTCTGGAATCCCAATTATTCTAATGTTGTTTCGTCTTATGGTATCACCTATCTCTCGAATTCTCCCCTCGTGGTCCAGTAGTTGTTTGTCTCTCTTTTGCTCAGCTTCTTTATTCTCTGTCATTTGGTCTTCTATATCACTGATTCTTTCTTCTGCCTCATTTATCCTAGCAGTAAGAGCCTCCATTTTAGATTGCACCTCATTAATAGCTTTTTTAATTTCAACTTGATTAGATTTTAGTTCTTTTATTTCTCCAGAAAGGGCTTTTATTTCTCCTGACAGGTTTCTCTAATATCTTCCATGCCTTTTTCGAGCCTGGCTAGGACCTTGAGAATCGTCGTCCTGAATTCCAGATCTGACATATTACCAAGGTCTGTATTGATTAGGTCCCTAGCCTTCGGTCCTGCCTCCTGTTCTTTTTTTTGTGGTGAGTTTTTCTGCCTTGTCAATTTGTCCAGATAAGAATCCGCTGTTCTCCTTGTTAAGTGAACTTGGTCTTGCCTGGATTTCTTGTTGATCTTCTGGGGGAGGGGCCTGTTGTAGTGATTTTCAAGTGTCTCTGCCCCAGGCGGAATTGCACCGCCCTTACCAGGGTCTGGGCTAAGTAATCCTCTCAGGTTCGCTTTCGGGAGCTTTTTTTCCCTGAACGCTTTCCGTAGAGTTCCGGAGGACGGGAATGAAAATGGCGGCCTCCCAATCTCTGGTTCAGAGGAGCCGAGAGCTCGGGGCCCCAGTCTTCAGTGCACCTTCAGAGAAAAGTGCTTAATCACTCCCGTCTCCCCAGCCTCCGGCTGCGCTTGGAGAAAATCGTGCATAATCAGTCCCGTCTCACTGGCTTCTGGGAGTGCTCCGAGGTCACCAAGCCTGTGACCAAGCATCTCTGTCTCTGGCAGAGTCCCACCTGGAGTCTCCGAACCCCATAGATCCCTGAGCTCTCCCAGGTCGGAGTCTCCCCGGATTTTGTGGGGACCCCTAGCACAGAGCACCGGCCCATGTCACAGACCACGGCTCTAGGACACCCCGAGTTCAGAGCTCACTCCTCGGCTCTGTCTCCGCAGCCGGCTTCCCCGCTCTAATACCTGTGAGCTCTGCGACACTCAGACACCTCTGATCCTTCTGTGACCCCGCGGGACCTGAGTCCACGCTGTCTCCGTGAGGTCTTCACCCCAGTTTAGCCTCTGGAGCGATGTCCCTCCATGGAGCAGACTTTTAAAAGTCCTGATTTTGTGCTCCGCCGCTTGCCGGGAGCTGGCCCTTCCCCCCGGGGTCTATCTTCCTGTTGCGTTGGATTCACTTCTCCGCTGGTCCTACCTTTTAGAAAGTGGTCCATTTTCTGTTTCTAGAATTGTTGTTTTTCTTCTCTTCGATCTCCTGTTGGATTCGTAGGTGTTCGGAATGGTTTGATAGGCTATCTAGCTGATCTCCTGCTTCCTGATGTCGTTTCAGCCTGCTACTTCTCCATCATCTTGACTCCTCCCCTCCAGATACATTTTAAAAAGTGTTGTGTGCCCCAATCCATCATTCTCTAAAATGAATATTTGCTTAGGCCTAAGACCTCTCCCAGATTTCTAAGCAGAAAAATAAGAGTGTATTCCAACATCATCTCCAATGATACTAATAAATTTGAATTCTGGAAGGTCTGCTTTCTCACCTCAGATTTAACAATAGTTTAGATAGCTCTCCTGCTGTCTACTTGTTGAAAGAATGAGACCAAAATGTATGAGATTTATTATATAACCTTTTTTCTAAAGATCCTAGAAATGTTTCATTGTTGATTGATTATTCCACAGAAGTATGGCTTTTAAAATTCCTTTTGTTTAAACTTTATTCCTTACTTTTATCTTTTATTTCCCAATTTTTAATTCACATCCCTCAACTGTTTCTTATTCCATTTTTTGGTGTATTTCTTTTTCTTTGTTCACCTCTCTTCCCTGTCTTCATATTCATTTTTTATACTCCTCCTAATTCTGTTACCTATTTTTATCCCCTAAATGCAGGCCAAATTTTTTCTTCCTTTTCTTCTGATTTGTCCATTAGGAAAGTATTTAGTGCTAATTGCCTTAGATACAGAATTGCATTACAAAGGCAATTTAAAATGTTTTCCTCTAATTAAGACATAAAGAGGCCTAGTTTAAGATTGAGAAAAGTAATTAGAAATAGCTCCATTTGAGTGTTGGTGGAAGAACATTTCCTTCACAAGATGAATAAAGGTGACTTAAATTTTCTAACATTTCTCAATAGTATAAATATTTGAATGCTGACATTTATTTCGTATTTGAGATGTTAATAAGCAAATAATCAAAACTTAGTCATAAGGAATGTATATTTTTAGTAACTAATGAGTATTCAATAAATGTTTGAACTGAACTGAATTGTTTGTTGAAGTAAGAAAAGAAATTCCGCATGGACAGTCCTCAAGTATATCAGAGCTCTAGTTCAAGGTTCAAATGCAGACACTTAACCTCAAATGAAAGGATTAATGGTTCTCATTGCATAAACAAATAAGCTAGGAATGCCTAAGTACTTCTTTAAGTACTTGCCTTAAAACCTACGAAAGTCATGACCCCAAAGTTCTCTACATAAGTTTTCTTATTTGATTATTGTTTATATGTTGCACCAAATGAATTAAAGAACATTTTCTTGGTTATGACTTTTTGGTTCCAAAATATCAAAATGTTTTGTTTAGAATAAATATATTGATAAAATATCGAATGATATATTGAAAAAAAATCAAAAAATTTTTTTAGAATAATTGAATATATGATTTTATTTCTCAATTAATACAAAGCTCTCTGAAGTGATTTAAGTACTTTTTTTTTTTTTAATTTCCCTGGTCTCAGGACATTTTTTCTCTAGGATTCAGTTGTAGCAAGTTTTTTGTCACTAAAAGGGGCAGAGATAAAAGTCTTTCTATAAAAACAGCAACATTATTGTTTGGTATGTATGCCTGGTATCAGAGAGTGTTCAATCAGAGAGACAGAACCCGTAGGAGGTATACATTAAGATATTTGTTGTAAAAAATTGGCTTCTATAGTTGTGGGGGCTGTTTAGGCAGGTCCCATATCCAAAGACCAGACAGTAGGGACAGGCAGTCTGGAACTCTGGTGCTGAAGCTATTTTCACAGTTGAAATTTCTTTCTTATGTAAGCATCAGTTCTACTCTTAAAGACTTCGAACTGATGAATTGGGCACACCCATATTATCTGGGACTAGCTCCCTTACTCAAAGTTGGCTGATTATGAACTTGAATCACATCTACAAAATGCCTTCACAGCAACAACTAGATTAATGTTTGATTGAATAATTGGGGATTGTAGCCTAGCCAAGTGGACAGGTTAAAAGACCATCACACCTAGAAACATATCAGTTTACTTTTAATGACCTCCCCCTTTATTTATTGCCTTTTATTGCTTTTTTCTGTCCTTTTGAATTTCTATAGTTCCATTTTGTGTTGATTCAAAGTAAGAGTTTTTTTCAGAAAGGCTTGTTTTTCCCAAATAAGAACAGTCGCTGAGAGCCAGCTCACTCTCTCATAATACTGTATCCCATCTGGGTAGAATGGTTATTAACTTGGAATACATCATTAAGCCTACTGAAGCTTTATGTTCCATTAGGTACTTTTCCAGTAGAACTAAATATAGAGCCACTTCCTTAAGATGTATAAATTAAGAAAAGCAAAGTGGGTGTAAAGATATACCTAAGCTTAATAAATAAATAATATTTCTCGTGTTTTTGTAAAGGTTCTTATGCATATATTTGAAGAGTAATTGTTGCAGGATTGCTGGGTTCTTGTCTCACAAAGAACGAATCTGGAAGAATGAATCTGGCAGACACAAAAGGGTGAAGTGAAGTGAAAGTTTACTAAGTAAAGGTGAGAACCAAAAAGAAAGAAAAAAAATAAATGAGAGCTCACTAGAGGGAAGATGTCCCCAGTGCTTTGCCTGAGTTGCCACTGAGGGTTTTTATGGTCAGTCTTTTATAAGAAACTGACCAGGGAACTTGGTAAATTTCTTGTCAGTATCATGGTGGATTTGTGATTATCATGTCATATTTAGAACAAACATGTGGACTTGTAACTATCATGAGCACAAACAGGGTCTTCTTGTAAATATCATGTCTATTTCTCCACAGCTGGGATTTCTGTGAGCCAGGTTCCTGGCCCCCTGAGGGGCCTAGTCACAGCCTAGTCACATTGCCCTCTACTTGTCTCTCCCTACCTCCCCTTACCTGTCCCTTACTCATAATGAAGAAAGACTTGCAACCATTGTATGTTTCTAGGAAGCATCTAGAGCTTATATTAGAAGTGGCCATCTAAAATCAACTTTTATTGAATATTTACAATGTATAGAAGTAGGCTCAAGACATTTGGGGTATTACAGCCTAACTGGAAAGACAGATCATATTCATTTGAAAGATACATAAGGAATTTGAAGAAGCCAAAAGCAAGTCCAATACAGATTTCCTGTGTCAATATGAGGTTATATTTTTAATGTGTTAAGAGTTGAATACTGTAACACTGATACAAACAGAGGGTATTTATTTGTTTTCATCTATGAAATATGTCATCTTAATAATCTTGGAAGGTATTTATAAGAAGCATTATTGTATCTATTAGTGGTGAGAATCATCCAAGGGCAGAAGGTCAAAATAGTCTCCCATGGTCGAATCGGCTAATCAGGACAAAAATCTCCACCGATATCGTTTGTACCATAGTTCAGTAGGTATCTGTGTGTCTCAGGGATTTGCTTAGAAATTCAAGACATTCTTACACAGCAGTTACTCAGTGGATTCTATGGTCTATTTCAGTTCATGTAAATACTATTTTTATTATGCAATTACTAATGCCATGCATTTCACAAATTACACTTGGTTCCATCTTCAATTTCCCTCCGTCACTCACCCTCAAACTCACATACACACACACACACAAGCGTGTGCGCAGCTACCATCTATACATGCTTCTTCCTCTACGTTTTCCACATGCCTTTCTAATATTTCCTGTATTTTCTTCCTTATTTAACATTCTGCTGAAACCTCATTTCCTCCATGAAGTATTTACTATAAAGTCTGTGCACAGCATTGCGGTATTATTTGGGTTTTATATTTGGCATTAATTTTGTTTGGTTTTGTGTTTCATTTATAGAAATATAGTCATGTGTATTCTTTCTCTGATAAATGTTTTTGGTGATGATGATGTTTTGGTATCTGCTCCATGCTAAAATTATTACTGTATTTACAAGGAAACTTATTACAGAATTTAAATTACCAGTTTACTAGAATTTAAATGATGTACTGCCTGTGTATGTATTTAAACACCATTCTCTTCGAACAGAGACTAGATTTCCCGTATCCTTGGCATTGTAAATTATAAAGACACCAATAATGATTAATACCAATTTCTATATCTGGAGAAAATAAGGAACTTTTTGGTGTGATGGAAATATTTGATTTGTTTAAAGTGTGGTTTATATGGATGTACACATTTTGATGACTTTTGTCATTATTTGGATTTTTGCATTTCAATATGTGTAAATTACACCTTAGTAAAAATTCATAAAGATGAAAGAGTGGGATACTGGAAGAATTAAACTGAGAAGGAGAAAAATCTTATCCGAATAGGTATTATTATTCCCATTTCCATGGGCCAAATTTAGAGAAACACTGGAAAGGAATTTTTAGATTAAATTGATATGGTTTCTCAGTCTCCCAGCTGGTTTTGTTTTACTGTCAATGTTGCTTTGCTCTTCTTAACAGCAATAACAAGAGGAACTCTCTGAGTAGAGGAACTATATCCAGGATATGATAGAGGAATGAAAAGTGCCCTTGGTTTTGGTTTTAGATATATGTTTATTTCATAAACCATATTTTCCAGAAGTGTGATACCTAGTTGGCTGCATATAAAATCTAGTAAAATAGACATTTATAATGAGCAAGTATGTTTATAAAATATGATTTTCTTAAGTTTGAAAATATTTTTGTTAACATGCAAAACTAGGGCAGAGAAATGTTTGTCAGGAACATTTATAGCTAGAAGACATCATTTATCTTTATCCCTCTGCCTAAAATACTTTCTTCTCACTTTTCCTTCTGTCAAACTCTTAATCATTCTCAAAGATACAGAAAATATCCCCTTTTCTGTTAAACATTCTCTATTTTCCCTGAGGTGATCACATTTTTGCTCTTCCCAAATTCCCGCATCTTTCTCACAGAGCACGTCATATTCCTATGGAATTATGTTGGACCGCCTTTGCATTTCCAGTTAAACAGCAAATTTTCAAAGGTACACTGAATTTTGTTTACTTCTTGTATTACTATAGGTAATGTGCTCAGGACATAGCAGATGCTTTATAATACTTCTTGAAGAAATGAATTCTTTAAATTGAAACATACTAAGGATGATTTTTACACTATCTCCATCAATCAGCATTGACCAAAATAGAATGCCTCAAAATGATGACTTTTTTGTGACAAAGGTTGATATAAAAGGGGAACATGGATGTTTGGCTCTTAGGTTACATTATAAAATAGCACTTGGTTGATAATTCAGTTCAAACACATTTATTTCTCTTGGTAAAAATACACCCTCTAAAAATATGTCATCTTATTTCCTTGCTATTTTTTCCCTGGACTCTGTGCTCTAAATCACCAAACTGAATTCAGCAAGCTCCCATTTCTTTTTGAGCGTAGCATGCCCTTCTCTGCTTAGGAAACTCCCAATTTCAAGACTAAGCTCAAGGGGTGCCTGGGTGGCTCAGTGGGTTGAGCCTCTGCCTTCAGCTTGGGTCCTGATCTCAGGATCCTGGGATTGAGCCCCACATCAGGCTCTCTGCTCAGCAGGGAGCCTACTTCCCCCTCTCTCTCTGTCTGCCTCTCTGCTTACTTGTGATCTCTCCCTGTCAAACAGATAAATAAAATCTTTAAAAAAAAAAAGACTAAGCTCAAATGCCATCATCTTCATCTTTTTTTATTAAAATAAATCCTTACCAGTTCTCCCTAGCATACTTATTTGCATTTCCCTCTAATATCCAGCAGTATTGGGGTGTATTTTTAAAAAATTTTAAAAAAGATTTTAGTTATTTACTTGAGAGAGGGAGAGAGGGAGAGAGAGAGAGAGAGAGAGTGAATGCAAGCAGGAGCAGGGGGAGGGGCAAAAGGAGAGGTAGAAGCAGACTCCCTGCTGATCAGAGAGACTGAGGCAGGGCTCTATCATTTTGGAACCAAAGGCAGATGCTTAAGGGACTGAGCCACCCAGGTGCCCCTTGGATGTATTTCTATTAAAGCCTTCTCACTTTGTGTTTATTTAATTATTGGTTACTACTACCAGAGTGTGAGTATCTAAAACCCATTTATTAAGCTCAAAACCTATTTGTTAAGATTTGAAGAAAGGAGTCAATCCATCCATTTCTACTCTCAGTGTGCAAACAAAATAATCAGAAGGTAAAATTTGTGGCAAGGTGAATTCCCTCTCAATCTATCTGAGCTTCAAAAAAAAAAACAAAAGATAAAACTTGAATGTAATTATGTAAACTAATCCTGATTCCTCTTTGGATTATAAGACCTTATCCAATTTATTATTGTATCCTCAGGGCCCAGCACAGTGCTTGACACATAGCACTGATCAATAAATCATTATTGAATTAATAAATAAATATATGGGAATTATATCTGAGACTCTGAAGGTTCACTTGTTTCATGATCTTTTTTAACACGTTCTCATGATATACAAATGGGTGTAATGTCTATGCGACTCTCATCTCTACTCCAGGCCTGAAAATTTTGTAAGGGCAGAGCTGTTCTTAGCTAATGCATTGGCTCTCCACCACTTACAGATATTAACTAACTATATTTTGAATATAGTTGCTATTTAGGATGCTGCCATCCTAAGCATTTATAGAATAGGGGTTTTGCTTTGGTATAAAAGAAAAAAAATCTTATTTACATCTTTATTTCTAGTTATCTAAATTATCTTTCTAATAATGACTGAATAACTTTGAGCCGATTACATGGTTAATATGACATATTGAGACAGGGCTAGCAATACTTTCAATCAATTATCTTGATATTCATTTAATGAAATAAAGCATAATATTTATCCATGTTATTATCTGTTGTCATGAACATAACTCCCTTCAGGTGGAATAAAGTCATGTCCCCATGTTCTATAAGAAAACACACTATTCTAGATCAGCATTTTTCAATACAACTTTCTGTGATGATGGAAATGTTCTATGGAGGAACTGTCTTATGATTGCCAATAGTCACACTTGACTACTTACTGACCACTTGACATGCTGCTAGAGTGACAGAGGAATTCAGTATTTCACTTACTTACTCTTATTAATTTAAATTTAAGCAGCCATATGGGATTAGTGGCCACCATATTGGACAAAGCAGCTCTAGATAGCCTATTATTAAGGAAAATGCCTAGTGCATTCTGTAAACATTAGTGTGTGCATCCACTAGAGGGTGTGATAGCAAAAACCAGGCAACTATATTTGCACAAACAGATAATTCCTCAGATAGTACCCTCCTCCCTTTTACTATCAAGAATAAAGGATTCAGGGGCACCTGGGTGGCTCAGTGGGTTAAGCCGCTGCCTTCGGCTCAGGTCATGGTCTCGGGGTCCTGGGATCGAGTCTCGCATCGGACTCACTGTTCGGCGGGGAGCCTGCTTCTCTCTCTCCCTCTCTCTCTCTCTCTGCCTACTTGTGTTCTCTGTCTGTCAAATAAATAAATAAATAATCTTAAAAAAAAAAAGAATAAAGGATTCAGAAAAAATGAAAATTGCAATCAAGACATAAAATGGGATTTCTCTTCACTTAATAGAACAAAAGATGGTTGGACCAACTGCAGGAAATATTAAATAGTTTCTTCTTAAAAAGTGAGTGCCTTGAGATGCCTGGGTGGCTCAGTTGGTTAAGCAGCTGCCTTCGGCTCAGGTCATGATCCCAGCATCCTGGGATCGAGTCCCACATTGGGCTCCTTGCTCGATAGGGAGCCTGCTTCTCCTGCCTCTGCCTGCCACTCTGTCTGCCTGTGCTCGTTCGCTCTCTCTCCCTCTCTCTCTGGCAAGTAAATAAATAAAATCTTAAAAAAAAAAAAGTAAGTGCCTTAAAATATTTCTAATATTTCTATTTATTTCTTAAAGCAATTTGCTTTAAGGTGATCAAAGACCTTCGAAGTAAAAAGTTACCATTCATGGAAATACGATGAGGCTATGGAGTGCTAGCTTGAAAGAACCCTTCTTTAGGGTACTGAATTTGCATCAAGTCTACCTGTTATTTACCATTTGTCAGCTGTGATTACTCAAGGTGACATACGAAAGTGATAGGTCCTAAAAAAATAACCATTTCCTACCTTCACGCTTTTGTGTATTTCATCTTTCTTGTTCCATAAAGATTCAAGATGTGAAAACACCAAGGACTCCAAAAATAGTTACCTAGTTTCTTATTAAAACTCTTAGCAAACAACGAGGATGAAGTGATCAAGACCTTGATTTTGGTGCCTAGTTTGGCCAGTCAGCATAGAAGAAGAGGAAAACAAAAACCAAGAAGTCTGTCCAGGAAAAAAAAAAAAAAAAAAAAAGAACTCTGTCCTGCAAATGTACTACAGGTTAGGATCATAATGGAAGTGAGTGGGGAGAGGATTTAGGGAAGTGATTCTCATTTCTTGGAAAAAGTGGCCCACAAAATTGATGACACGACTTTCCTACATGGAAAATAGCACTGTTACGGGTGACACAGTTCATATGGAAAAGCAAGTTGTGGACATGTCAACTGACGTCAAGACAAAGATGTTCAGTTATTCTTTATCACAAACTATGCATTTAATATTTTCAATCCTTACCAATGCTTTTTGAATGCAGGTCATTTAGAACAGTTTGGCTGATGGTGATGTTCCTCGTGTTGGTGGAACACCATGAACATAGATTTAATCAGCGTCACAGCACAAGGTATAATAACTTTAATGCTAGAAATACTTTTCTGAGTTTTTAAAGTTTTGTTCCACTCTCTTCCGGTTTCCAAGTTTTCAGAATTACAGCTTTACACAAATAACTTCCCTGTTTATCTGTAGAATGAGGATGGGAGCAGTACGGCACTGGATTCTTAGGACAGTTAGGTGACTTAATACCCAAGAAGAGCTGACAACAGTGTCTGGTACATAGTAAGCACTCACCCAGTTACTATTGTTATTAGATTTCCTTACCCTTTACATTTGGCAACTCTGCAGCCTATTCTCTATTATCCAAGAATTGCCAAATTAGGAAGGTTTTTGACTCCTGCTCCTCTATACCATCTTCTCCCACTGGTCATCAAGGTCTGCCCTTCAATAGATCACAATTTATACGTTTTCTTATATTCAGGAGTTCTCTATGCATTGAGATTTTACTTTTTTTATGCATGGTGATGAAGAATGCCAATAAATAGCCCATATAAGGCAACATCCCTTGTTCCTTTTCCCTTTTGTGCTCAAATCCTTTTATATATTTTCAAATCAGCCTTGCCTGGAATTCAGACAAATTCCCATCAGTCTCTGAGATTGACTGTCATTGCTGGGCTGCAGTAATATCTTGGTATCTGAGTATTTTATGTTGTCCCCAGCCCTTAAAAAAACTTTAAGCATTAAAAAAATTAAAGTAGAAATGATATAATTAAAAATTAAAATAATTCGATAAATATACAATGGAAAGTAAATCTTTCTTCCATTGCAAATCAAATTTTCTTTTTGAAAGAGATGACTGTCATCAGTTTCTTCCTATCCTATTTCTATGGAAATAAATATTCTATGCATACATTTATACTTCCATTCTTTTGTATTCAAATGAGAGCATATTACAGGTACTATTTTGTACCTTAAGTTTTTTAATTCTTGCTTATTTTGTACTTGAATGTACATAATTTAACTTTTATTTTAACCAATACTGTAAAGGTAAATAGTTGTATAAAGAAAATTAGTTTTACAAGGTATAAAACTAAAAAAGAAAAAAAAATAGTATCCCCTGGCAATAGTTCACAACTCATAGAACTGCTTCTTTGGTTTTTCCCTCCATATTTGTGAATATAATATTTCTATTGGTTTTCTGGATTTTTCAGATTCAAGTATCAATTAGGTAGTTTTGGAAAGCTTGCTTAGCTGAAAAACGTGTTAATTATACTTTCCCACTTGAGTGATAATTTGATGTTTAGAATAATTTTCTGAGTTTTTAAAGCATCACTTCATTATCTTCTAGTTTCCAAGTTGTTCAGAAGCTGATGGCTCTTTGATCCTTGATCTTTCAAATTTGATCACTTTTTTCCCCCTCTCAGTAATTTTTATAATTATCTCTTTAGACAGTGAGTCCTGGAATTTTTCTGATGCTGTATTTTGATGCAGGTCTTCTACCTGAGTTTCCTGACTGGGAAACTCAGTGGGCCTTTTCCATCTGGAAACTCATGCCCAGCTCGGGGAAATCATGTCTCTTCTTCAGCATTTTTTGGTCTCTATCTCTCTGGAAGTCTCCTATTTTAACGTTGATTCCTAATTTTATGTAATTTATACTATTTTTCTTTTTGATTCCTCCCCCCCGATTTCCTGAAAAATTTCTTCAACTTTGTTCTCCAACTCATTTCAAAGAATTTTGCATTTCTGTTTTCTTAGTTTCAAATTCCTTGAGTTCTTTTATCTTATCAGACTGCTCCTTTTTAGAATAACATTCTATTTTTAGTTTAGGAAGACTATATATTCTTGTACCTTTGAAGATCCTTATTCGAGTTTTGGAAATTTCCTTCTGCTACTTGCATTTTCTCTGTTCTTTTCTGAGTTACTTCTTTGACTACTTTGGCCTTTGTCTTTCATGTCAGAAACCTACTGAAATGCATGTGTGTGTGTGTGTGTATGTGTGTGTTGGAAGGGGGTCGCTCACTGTAGGATGATCTGGTTGGAATATTTTGTTGGAGAAGCTCTCAACAGTTGGGTCTGCCTGTCTTCTCTCTTGGTCTGAATGGTTTCCCCTGAAAGGGATTCTCTATTCTGTCGGGAAAGAGGAGTATAAGCATCTATGCTTTCTCAGAGTTGACTGGAAAAGCTGGTGGGAGATTTTCCTTTTCTTAAGTAGGTTTTTCACTGCATCTTCAGTTTGCTGCTTCAATTGCTTACCAGCAGAGCCTGGTGTCTGGCCTCATGATCCCGCAAACTCAGCCTTTCTGGAAGGCACCCGGGCCTTCTTGCCTTGGTGGGTGAGGGGCAGTTGCTCTGCTGAGTGGAATAAAGGACAGGATCTGGGGAGCAATTTGCTACTAACAAGGACGTTTAGCCCATCTTAGTTTTATTCTCAACTTCATCCTTCTTTTAGAGACCTATGGTCCTTCCAGTTTTGGTGTTTTGTGGGGTTTCTGCCGCTCAGGTGGCCTTGCGCCGACCTTTCTCTGCTGCCACTCGGGTCCTGGCTTCCTCGAGTCTGTGAAGTTATTCACCTGCTTTCCAGTTTCCAGAATTTGGCTGTTGCCACATCATCTCTTCTATTTGTCCTTGGGGATTTATGCTTTAAAAAGTCCCTTTATCATCATCTGAGTGCAGTTTCAGGAGAGGGGAGAGAAAACATGTTCAATCTACCATGTTTCTCTCCCACATTTTTCATAATCACTCATTGAACCCTATGCATTAGCTCATCAGGGACTTCTGTCTGGGCTTTAACTATGTGGAGTCTGGGCCTCTGTCATTATTTTCTTGGCTCCCTATCTACAGTTTTCTTCCATCTGGTTCATCTTTTACATGCTCCTTGCTCGGTGTTGTTTGGAATATGCTGCCCCTTTTAGAATGTCTATGAGGACTCCCAGAGTCCATTTAGTCCATGACTAAAATGCTATGTCATGAGCTCAAACTTGTATCATCCATCTTCTAGATACTTTAGCTTGTTGTCATTAAAAACCAAAAAGACAAAACAGGATTATTAATTGCAGTAGCTTAGGGGAAAGATTGTGGCCTCAGAAGGCACCTCCCTCCTCTTATGGTATATTCCAGATTGTGGTTATGGTTAGCTGCAATGAACGTCTGTGATTCTGTCATTTAAATTGTGTTTACCTACCACTAAATGTCTCACCAAAACTGAAATTTACTTAAATATTTCACTTAATTTAGCATTTCAGAAACCAGAGCTGCCGAATAAATTATTTTCAGTAACTCTTTTTTTCTGACTTGAATAGAAATGAAACAAATTTATTAATGACCAAGTGTTTTAAAGAAATAATTCAAATTTGGTTAATTGTTTACATTTTAAGATACTTTTGTTAGAGATTAGGACATTCATATCAAATCTGAAATGGTTCTTTGTAGTTGTGATGACAATTTAATAAACAGTGCATGGATTAAAGGCCTCTCCACCCCCTAATATACTCAAACCATTCTTTGAGCATGGTATATCCAGAAGAGCAACATCTACTAAAAATAAGCATTATTTTTTTATTGTGTCTGTGTTTTGCTATATTTGAAATTGCACTTAAACTTTTCTAAAATAAAGATCATCAATGTTTATAGCAAATGTCTTATCATTCAACCTTGCCAGAATAGACACAAACATTATTTACCAATTACCTCATAGTAGCCATTCTGAAAATGCATTTCCTGTATTATACACACCCTCAGTTTTCTCAGCCACAAACATTTCGCAATGTGAAGTTAAAGTTTAATCAGCCTTTGTTGATAACGTGCCTTGGTGGAGAGTGGGCCAACCTGTTCAACTCGTTTTTAATGACAGACCATTCAGCACAGACGTTCAGCCAGACTTCCCCCGTCTCCCAAAGTGCTGAATGCATGTTGGCACGTTCTTTCTATTCACTAACTGTGTTTTACGCGCGGCACTCGTTTGAACAATAAATCCTTTTAGCAAAGTCTGCGTTATCTGTGAAGTTGAGATTTATCACAAATCTCAAAGTTTACCAAGAAAGTAATCTACTTCTATATCCCTACACAACCTGCCCATTTGGATCTTACATGCTTTCCAGACTTTGATTTCAGCAATTACACTTTAGGAACAAAACAACAACAACAATTTTGCCTGACTACCATGTATTTCCCTGATATATCACTATTTAATGGCCTTGGAAATTAGTAGGAAAAATCCTCACTAACAAATGCTGTGAAAACATCGATGACAATGACAGCCACATAGAGCACATTGTTCCAGAACAAACACATTAATTTGAAAATCTCGGCTACTGGTTCATCATAAATTGTTTCCTGTTCTGAATAAATTCTAAAGTGGCTTTTATCAAGATTTTCTAAACATTGGTAATTTTTTCTCATTTAAAAAATTTTTCTAGTTTTTTTTTTAGAGAAAGAGAGAGTGCTTGTGAGCAGGGGGAAGAAGAGATGGAGAAGGAGAGAGAGAACATTAGACCGGCTCCACCCTGAGTGCAGAGCCTGACAAAGGACTTGATCTCATGACCCTGAGCTCATAACCTGAGCAGAAATCAAGAGTCATGGTTTAACTGACTGAGCCACTCAAGAACGCCTCTCTTATTTTCATACAAGAGTATGTTTAAATTTAAAATGAAATTGGAGAGGAGTAGTGAGTTGGGGGAAATCAGAGGGGGAGACAAATCATGAGTGATTGTTGGCTCTGAGAAACAAACTGAGGGTTTTGGAGGGGAGAAGGGGAGGGGGTTGGGTGAACCTGGTGGTGGGTATTAAGGAGGGCATGTATTGCATGGAGCACTGGGTGTGGTGCACAAACAATGAATTCTGGAACACTGAAAAAAATTAAATTTAAATAAATTTAATTAAAAAAATAAAATGAAATTGGCATAATTTACATAATTTTAGAAGGTTCTGTAGAACATGTCAAAACCTCCTCCTTAGGATGATTCTCTGAGAATAATGCTGAGATGTCCAAGACACTTGATGATGTCAGAGCATGTGCACATCGGTGACTCAATGAAACAAAATGCAGAGTGCACTGAGCATGACTTTCTACCATGTGTTGTAGGTTTCTAAGGAAAACCAAGAAAGAACTCCTTCCTCATCAAGGTTCTGCACAATTTAAGACTTACGCCTAAGAAAAGAGTAAGGTTGCCCTTACCGCTGGGGAACAGCTTGCCCTAGGTTTGCTCTCAAAAGGAATAGACAGGGCATGCTTAATTCATTTTTACTAAATGCATCAATCTGATAAATCACTCCACTTCTTGCTGACAGAGTAATGGGGTATAGAAAGCCCAGAAGTCCCCAGGTAAACTCCCTAAGAATTTTCATGGAAAATAGGACTGGGTAGAAAGTATTTTTCCCTAAAACCTGGTGTTGTGAGTGCCAGGCTTTGCCCCAACATAATTATTTACAATTAGATCAACTACATGCTAATTGTTTCATATCTTTCTTTCTGTTTTTTCGTTCTATTTCTTTCTTTCTAATGGACCAATAAGGAGTCATCTATTAGTATTTCTAAAAGCTTTGCCTCTCATTTGGTAGGGGTCTGAAAATATTCTTGTATTTCCATGTTGGAGAGTAAAGGTGCTAAGCTTTCCCATGATACTATAAAATAGAACCATTTCCCATCCACTACAGAAAACTTAAAAAAAAATTCCTAGGTTCCAACATTTTCATCAGATTCTCTAAGGGGTATAAGATATCAAAAGATTAGGAACCACTGTCCTCCAGGGAAAGAAGGGGAAATCTGTACCTTCTTGATACCTTGCTTGGTAAACCCAGCCACTCTGTGTCTCTGAGGAAAGATTGTGCTGGGACAGAGTAAAACCCTATTCTATTCCCCAGCTGATTTGTTCCTAATGTTTCACTTGAGGGTCTTGGAATTATCCTGTCTTAATGCTACTCATATCACATATCCAAAATGCCCTATACTGAAAATTTATAAATCTGCCTAATCCTGCTTGGAATTTGCCCGAGACTGACTTCCTATCTGGGAGACCTTCTCTAGGTTGTTAGCAGCTTTCTGCTAAATCCTTATTTTATGATGCTATCTCTTTGACTTTGGGAGATCTTGTATATTTGGATTCTTCAATCTGAGATTAAGGCTTGGGATGGGATTGCCTATAGATGAGACACTTTTGCATGGGTGTTTACTCAACAAATACTTGTTGGGCATTTACTATGTGTCAGGCACTGTCCTTGGCCCTACGGGCATTAAGATGACTAAGGCATGAAGTTTACTTTCAGTTTGGGTAAGGGAGTGGGTTATAGATATTATCTAATTTTCACGTTCTCATGTAGGGCCAAAGTGAAGTCCATCATATATTCCTGGTAAGTACAGAACCTGACAGAAAGGACAAGAAATAGAAAATTGGAACTTAAAAAAATTTAAAATAAAAAATAAAATAAAATAAAATTTTTAGACAGGAGTGAGAGAGGGTGAAGGAGGGAGAGAAAATCTCAAGCAGACTCCATACCCAGTGTGGAGTCAGATACAGGGCTCAATCTCACAACTCCTAAATCATGACCTGAGCTGAAATCAGGAGTGGGAGACCTAATTGACTGAGCCACCTAGGTGCCCCCAAAATGTGAACTTTTTAAACACTCCAGAAATGATTTTATCTATGAGGTCACAACATGGATAACATCTCTTAAATCAGAGTCTGAAAATCTTATTTCCCCTTGGGGTAACTACCATACTAGCAAATGACTGACCTAAACTGAAGTAAATGTCCCATTGTAGGGGTTGACGCAAATGCTGTCCACTTCTGACAACAGCTTGAACAAAACTCTTCCTTTTCTGAGTCTGCTTGTCACATCTTTCCTAGGCAAGGAGAACTCAAGAGGCCGTAATACTCGCACCCTATTGCTTGGCATCCTTCAAAATTGGGACCCAAATCAGACTCACCTAATATATCTTTCTACCCTTCTCCATACAGAGATAAAAACTGTTTTCGACTTCTTTAAGCCTTTTCCTTGATATGTGATCATTTGGGGACCTTAAACATCAGCAACCTTGAAGCTTCCATCACATTATTATGTCCCTCCCTTTGCATTTTTTAACCTTTCTGTATCATGGGCTTTGGAGTGTGTCAATGGTGTCTGTTAACTGTAAGGAATAATATTTATCTCTATACCATTCTCGAGCAAGTAATATTTGCCAGAAATAGTGCAAGATCTCAGGGCTATGTAGTGAACCAGCCATAGTCCATATGGCTGTGAAACTTCACTTACTGGAATAGACATTAGTAAATGGCAGTTGTAATAATCCTTATAAAGGAAACACACATATTACCATGAGAATGCAAAACTATGTGACCAAATTTATATTGGGAAATCAGACAAGACTCTTCTGTAGAAATGATGTTTCAAATTTGATCTAAAGGATAGGAAGACATCATCTGTCCTGACAAGGTAGTGTAACAAGAAACCTGCTTTTTGATGTGTGTATGGAATATATCTTTCTAAAAAGCCTAATACAAAAGCATTGTTTCTGATGCAGACCTTCGTCAAAATTGTATGAAAGGAAAATTCTTAATCCTTAAAGTGATTCAAAGTGATGACTTCAATTTAGGTGATAATAAAAGGAGGATTAGTAATCACTTGATTTTTGTTACCAAAATAACTTAGTGCCACCTGACGCTATTATTAACCTCACTGCAGAGCTGAGATGGCATTATGAACTAGGAACCCAGCTCTCCATAACACTGATGATGCTCAGTTTAAGACCAGTGTTACTTGTAGTGTTCAGAACCTTTGCAGCATACGCTCCTTTGTCTTTGCCAGAAATACCTTTGCATTACAACTGATGTAAAGTCTTTATATTTTAGGTATGAAAATAAAATATGACAGGAAAATAAAACATTTCTTATTTTAACATCTGGTTTTTTGCCCTGTGTGGAAAAAATTCACAGCAATCTAAAAGTGAATAACAATGACACAATTATCAGATATCTGAGGTTCTAAGGACAAAGGCACATCACCTGGGGTGGCTTGAGCTGAGTGCCCAAGATTTAGCATTTTGGGGTGCAAGTTAGGAGGTAAATAAGATAAGTCTAGCATGCAAGAAAAAATAGGTGCAATGTGCCTCACAGATAAATTCTCATCCCAAGTTCTGCTCTTTCTTGCTTTTACTCAAAAGCCATTCAATGTCATTACATTCCCAATCTCTAGTTTACTTCTACCCTAAATTTCTGTCTTCTATTTTCTATATTCTCACTGTTTTCAAGTATCTCCACAGCTTTGATAGCAGATCCCTTTATCTTGATTCTGATATTGTGAATTACTTGTCTAGTAAATGTTGTGTTCCTCAGCAATAATGGTCTGATAATATTTGTAGCATAGCACATAATGATCAATGTCTTGAACAGAATAAATTAATTCAATTTGGGAAATTTTAATCCTGTTTTTTGCTGTTTAGTGGCATATGGAAAATACACAGATTTCCCACTAGAACTGTTGAGCTAGATATTGTATCCTAAAGGCAACATTAACTTTACTAATTTTTAAAAATATTCTAATAGTTAAAAGGCAATAAACTGTTCTTAGTAACAATAGCTTTGGAATCAGATAGACCCAGGTTCAAACAAACTTGGTAAGAATCTCTACCTTATTACTTTATCGTGATGACCAAACCACATAGAGTATGTGAAGACTTAGTATTATACTAAAATAAGGCTGTCACCCATCATTTGGGGGATTAGGCCAGGGGCACCTAGGTACCTCAGTCAGGTGAACATTCAACTCTTGGTTTTTGCTCAGGTCATGATTTCAGGGTTGTGAGACTAAGCCCCACGTCAGTCTGGCTCTATGCTCAGTGGGTAGTGTCGTTGAGATCCTCTCCTTCTGCATCTGTGCCCCCCAAAACCCCATCCCCCCACCACTCTCTATCAAAAGTAAAATGAATAAGTAAAATCTGTAGGGATTGGGAAATGTGACAAATGGAGACACATATCTGATATGTCTAAATATTTAAAAGTTATAAATGACACTAACAGTCTGTTAAATAAAAATTTGCTCTACATTTCTGTCTTGAAAAATACATCCTCATAATGCCAATATTCAAAAATATGTGTAAAGATGTGTTTTTCATAGGGCCAAAAATTAGCAAAATATCAGGCAAATGAGTTTGTCATTACATATCTGGAAGTTCTGCTGATGGGCCAATGAGACTTAGATGAACAATAAAATGACCTATAAAGATTAATAATTATTATTTATTCTACAAAATTTACTTTTGATGTCATTTTAGCAAAATCACCAGTTATGTTGTTGTAGTCAAGATTTTCATGTAAATTGTGTTCTATTGTCATTAGTGATCTGAAGAGTAAAAATAAATAGATAAAATATATTTCTAGTTAAAGGATATATATCTATAGAATTTTTTCCAAAAAAATATAGGTTTTCAAAAAAGCCAAATTTATCTTTTAAGATACAGATTATAATTTAGTATGAAGTGTCTAAATCACAATCATTAAATATAACTAAGCTTTTAAAATGTACTCTCTTGAATATGCAAGTACATCTTGTTAAAATTTTACAAAAATAAAACTATTTGCTATTGTATTTCTTTAAACATTTTGTTTATTTATTTGTCAGAGGGAGAGCATAAACAGGGAGAGCAGCAGGCTCTCTGCTGAACAAGGAACCCAATGCAGGACTCGATCCCAGGCCCCTGGGATCATGACCTTAGTTGAAGGGCAGACGCTTAACCAATTGAACCACCCAGATGTCCCAATTTATTTGCTACTCTTAGTGTTCAGTGCATGCAGATGTCAATTCATAGAACAAGTGATGTGCTGGAGCATTGATGTTCAATAATGCTATGTTGGCAGCTGGAAGTAAGTCATGATAGAAGTATCTAAACTATGAAAATCAGCAAACACTGCAAATTGGGCTCTTTCCCCCCAAGAAAGCCAGTTGTTAAATATTTACCAGCATACTATTGGGTATTATGTTTTCCCCCCAAAAAGTATTTCAGAACTTTTCAGGTATTAAGTGAATCAATGCTTCTAAGGGTTGAACATGATGAGGGGATAATTGCAGATGTGTCAACAGTGGGATTCTTAGTTCTTCCATGAGCATTTCCACGGAGAGGTAAGGAAGAAAGGTAGACTGGTCTGTGTGAAAAGTAAGGGAAAGTAAAGTGCAGTTCTGAGGTATTAAAAAAAAAATCAAGAACTGTAGCTCCAGGGGAGGCATATGGATGAGATGGTAAATGGAGGGTTGTTAATTCATTTACAGTGAACTCTTGCTGACAATATATATTCTTTTACATTGATCAGAAGCAAGTACTGGAGACATTTGAAAAACAAATGCTTATTGAAATCAAGATGGAACACTACATCAAAAACTAATGAAGTACTGTATGGTGATTAACATAACATGATAAAAAAAAGAAATCAATATTATAAAATTTTCTCATGGGAATAGCTTCCTACAGCATGAAAAAAAATTGCCCCTTAGACCCTGGAAGATTTAGGAGATTGGGACTACGTTCAGAATGGTCATATAAAATTTAACATTGTTTCAACATATGAAGAATAGTTTTATCTTAGTTAAAGTTGCTTAGCCCTCTGATTATACATTTGTGATGATATACGTTAAAGAAATGGATTTTGGAACTGGACTGTGTCAAATTGAAAACCAGTTGTGTCTATACAGCCTGTAAAACAAAAGTAAAATCTGAGTTAATTCTTAGCGGCATTGGCAAGTAATTATTAGTTGTAATAATTGACTAAGAATAATTACTTTATTATAAGTCATAATAAAAACATTATTCTAAAAGAAGTCATGAAAATGATGACGATAATAGTTAATTATGGAGACTTGCTATTGGCTGGAACTGTGAAAAGTGTGTGTTTTATTTGATTTTCTTTTTGAAACATCATTTCCAAAGCACTATGAATCAGGAACTGTTAACTCTTTCCACTTGATGGATGATTTGAGAACTGAAGTGACTTGATCAGGTTCATGGAGAAGGAATTTGAATTCCAGAGATCTTACTGGTTCCAGGTGGTTCAAAAAGCGGATCTGGGCTTTTCTTTTCCAGATCAAGGAATTGGCTGTGATATTTTTCCCCTGATATAGATCGCAAGGTCCTTGAGCTTAGACATGGATTCTTTTTCTTTTTTCTTTTTTTTTTTTTTTTTTTTTATCCCTGTCACTTAGCAGCATAGGGTCTGTACACAGCATTTGCTTGACAAACATAAGTTGTGCTGAGCAGTTAGTTCAGTGACAGGAACTGCCTGATTTTTTTTCTATTATTTTCATATGAAAATACAGGAATTATACTGCATTAAATCTTGGCAGCAAAATCAACATTTGGAAAAATCCGAATGAAGTTCTAAGTCCTCAAGAATGTTGCTATTGTAGCCTACCTGGGAACTTTGCCTAAAATCTGAGTACCACCCCCCTATCATTCCTGTCTAAATATTCCTGCCTCCTTGCAAAGCTGATTACTAGAGGCTTATCATCTCAAATGTAATCCCTTGGCAAATGAGATTAAAAAAACCCCACAAAACTACACATTACCTGAAATCAAAGACAAAAAGGTGATCACTATGAGTTTGAAAGGCAGAACACTACTGATACAGTGTCTCTGAGATCACTCGTGTATTCATGGCATCCAGGCATCTGTGTGTATTAATTTCCAATATGATTTCTCCTGTTAAGTGAAGAAAATATATCTGATCCAAAATATTTCCTATGAGTAAAATGACTCTAAGTTTAAAAAAGATATTGTTAGTGAATGAATAGGGAATATAAAAAGAGAAGTCAGTTGGACAGGTTCCATTTGTTCAGTTTAGCTTGGTATTTACTCCTAAAGTCAGAAGGAACTTTAATTATGATTTAGATTGCAATGTGCCCATGTTACAAGAGGAAGACTTGGAGCTTCTCAGATACCAGCAGAGTTCAGGTAGTGCCCATGAAACCAATAAAGGCAGTCTGGGAGTAAGTCAGGGAAATTGGGATGTGTACAACTTCTTTTAGGAGCCAGGTATGTATTAAGCTCACTAACATAAGATTTTTCATTTCATTTAATAGTATTCTATAGAGTCCATAGATTGAACTGTTGGGAGACATATGGGTGGTTATTTTGGTAGCAAGGATCAGTGAATCTCTCTGGTTAACACAAGGAAGGGTCTAGTAGTTCCTAGTAATTCAAGGGGAAAAAAATCCTTAAAAGACCCTTAGCAACAATTTCTATATCATCTCTTCATTCTACCTTTGACAATGACCTGGCTCCTAGACAATAAAACACATGTTTGCACAAAACCTTATATGTTAGGTGTTCACAGCAGCTTTATTCATAATAGCCAAAAGCTGGAAACAACTGAAATGCCCATCAACTGATAAATGGAGATCAATACGGGGTGGCATATGATGAAATGAAATATAATGAAGTATTTTCATTAATAAAAAGAAATAATGTACTGATGGATGCTACAACACAAATGAACCTTAAAAACTTTATGCTAAGTGAAAGAGGCTGGTCACCAAGGACTGTGTATTATATAATTCCATTTATATAAAATGTCCTAAGTAGATATCCAATCCATAGAGACTGAAAGTAGATTAATGGTTGTGTAAGCTTGGGGGACATGCAGAGGAGTGTTGAGAATGACAACTGAAGAGTGTGGTGTTTCTTTATGGAGTAATGAGAGTGTCCCAGATTTGATTGTGGTGATGGTTGCACAACTGTGAACATAGTAAATTCCACTGAATTATACATGTTGAAAGGGTGAATTATATAGTACGTGCATTGTATCTCAATTAAGCTTTTTTTCCTTTTTAAAGATTTCATTTATTTATTTGAGAGAGAGAGAGAATGAGCAAGGGGGAAAAGAACAGAGAAGAGGGAGGTGCAGACTCCCCACTGAGCGTGGAGGTCAACATGGGCCTGATCCCGGACCTGAGGTCATGACCTGAGCCTAAGGAAGGCAGACACTTAACTGTGGGAGCCACCCAGGAGTTCCCTAAGCTGTTTTTTTTTTTTTTTTTAAGTTCTATTCCTCCCTGGTTTCCACACCAAAGCTACCAACTTTAAAGACATGAAAGATACTTTCATGATTCATCCTTCACTTTCACTTAGACTGCATTTATTCATTTTTCAAGCCTTTTACAGTTCAACCTTTTTAATATCTCTCCATCTTTCCTTTTTACCCAGCTTCTATTCCCACTGCTTGAATTCAAGCTGTAACCCTTTATTCCCTGGATTGCTGCCTCTTCCCATCTTTTTCCTTTGTCCCTAATATGGGCCCCCTCCATATTACTGCAGTGATGATCTTTCTGCCTGTAGTAACCACTTAGCATGACATCAATAGTTCTTTATAGCTATTGGGATAAGTTTCATGATCCCTTTGCTTAGCATGTATGGCTCTTTGTGAACTGATAATGCCCATCTCTACTCCTCCAAGCTAACCCCTCTCTCCGGTGATCCATATAAAAATACTTGTAACATTTTGAACTTACCAGTTGGTTTTAAATCTACAGGTCCTAGTACATTTACAAGGTCAGTATGTCTTTGTTGAAAAAATAGATAAAATACATGAGATTACAGATTGAATATTACTATTGAAGCTCACCTTTTATAAGTAATAGCTTAATACCTAGAGTCTTTAGGCTTTAACCTCCAAAAGAATCAAATCAAGCATCGTGGGGGTTGAGTATTTTTTCCTTTTTTAGTGTGTCACCAGGAGACAGGTATATACTGGTGTGGGGATGAAAAGGAAAGGGGTTCTTGAGAGAAAGAAGCCAAGCAGAAGTCACAGTTGTTGTGGATGGGAAAGGGACACTATTTACCACCCAAAAGCTGTGTCCTTTCTGAGCATTGAACAGAGCCAAGCAATTATCAATGCGTTGCAAGAAACAAATTATTACTCCTCTTCAATGAATTTGCATTATACTAGGACATTTCTCAGTTGCTTAGGGTGGTGCTTTAAAAAGATTATTCTAAACATTTAGGTGTTTCTATTATCAGCAGCACAGATCTTCAGCTTATGTTAATAACCAGGTTATTTGAGCTGTATCTTGAGCTATGTCCGGATTTGCTCTCTGTTCATCATTTTACTTTGTTCTTTTTGGGTATAATAATGACTAATCCTTGAGTGGCTCTGGGGATGACCTATTCTCGTTAGGCCATGAAAATTGTTACTGGTTTTTGATAAATAGATGTTCAGATGATTGCAATGTCAAATGGATAATACTCCAAGCACATTTTTAAATTCCCTTTTACCAATTGAATACGATTGAGCTGTTCCTTGTTTTACCCCAAATTATGTTTTCATATAGTCAAACCAATCAGAAGCAACCACACTGATGATTATATCAGAAGTATCTCTAAATATTTCTATGAATCAAAAGTCAGCTTAATGTAAACAAATGATTGTCAGATATTTCTTGCTTTTAATGAGGGACAGACAGGCACAGAGCTTTAGCCATCCATTCTATTTATTTTGCAAAGTTATGTGCTTAATCTTTGAAGGCATAGAACACTCTAAGATTCAGAGACATCCTGCAAGAAAATTACCCTTTGTGTACACAGAAATGAGATAGAGGAAATTATTTATTAGACAGATGAATAGAAGAACATGTTATTCCCAGCAACTGAATTGCATTTTTCTTCTAAGTCTCGGAAATTGAGACAAAAGGTGTTCTTTTTGCACATTGCCCCAAAAGGTCAATAAATAGGGATTCTTTTGTAGTAGAGAGGAGATGAATTTCAGAGCCTAGGCCTTCCCACCCTATTCTTTTCCACCCTCAACATTAATATATAACACACTTGAGCACTGGCTTTCTTTCAATGGGAGTGTCTTCACATGTCTATAGAAAGAATCGCCCTGAGACATTGAGCCTCTATAATTAGGATTGATATGTCAACAGCAAATACTGTGTAATCTCTATTTCTATCACATCGGAGTAAGGCTTTTTCAAGAACATTCCCAAATGTTTATGTTATCTTTGTGCTTTCAGCATGAAAATACATACAGGTACACACACACACACGGACTCTCTTTGTGACACACATCGTTTGGGCCCTCACACACCCACACATAATTCTTTGGGTATGAAACAGTATTTCTTAAAGCCATTTTTTTTTTTAAAGATTTTATTTATTTATTTGACAGAGATCACAAGCAGGCAGAGAGGCAGGCAGAGAGAGAGGAGGAAGCAGGCTCCCTGCTGAGCGGAGAGCCCGATGTGGGGCTCGATCCCAGGACCCTGGGATCATGACCTGAGCCGAAAGCAGAGGCTTTAACCCACTGAGCCACTCAGGCACCCCTCTTAAAGCCATTTTTTCAAAGAGTTGTCTTCCCTGCCTTTCTCTAGAGATCTTGGAAAAGTTTTGAGAAATGGTGGCATCCATCAGCAAAAAACCTTGAACTTTTTGATCCTTCCAGAAAAAGTACACTCTTAAAAAATTATGAGGGCTTATTTCATTCCCATCATTCAGAGCTACTGAATACATCTGAATATGTTGAATACTAAATCGTGGAAAATGAGTAGGGCATCTACCTGTATTTTAAATTTAAAATTTAAAACATTTTCAATACTATCATTCTCAGACACTTATGCCTTTTAAATTTTTTATCAGATGCAGAAATAATTTAGCTTGAGAAAATGCTTTTTATCCTTATTCTCATAGATCAATGGATAAAAAAAATAAAATCTTTAAAAGGTAGTCAGTCCAACTTAAAAATAAAGGCTGCTTTAATACTGTGTGAAACTGGTACTTCCAGATTCCAGCTACATAAATGAGTGGCAAAGCAGTGAACCAACGGACTAAAAAAATGATCTGATTCAGTTCCAACGACAGAAACTTGTCCTACTCACATAATTTTAAATTTACACTGAATTTTCACCCTTTTTTGATTTTATGCTCCTTTTAAAAAGGACCCTGTAAATATCAGTAATTTTTAACCTCTTTGTTCTCCCTCACAAATGTCATAATTGTGAAATCAGTGCAGTTTTTCTCATATTCCAAAATACTTTCATAATTATCATCTCTGTGTGCCACGTTCTACAGGGAGAGATCAAACTAGCAATGTGTCACCCACCCATTCGGCCCTCCTCCCTCCCTCAGTCTATCCGATGCCATGATACACCGGGCACTGCTGTGTGCTGGGGACAAGAACAAATTGGAGACAGTCCTTGCTGGAGGCCTAACATAAACACAGTCCCACATGATGCTGTTTCTAGCTGGCCACAGGGCTACGGATAAATGCATCATACAGCACAGAATCATAAAACGTTCTCTTCATTTTCATCACATTCAAACTTATTTTTGTTTTTTATTACTCATGTCACTATCTGACATAGTATTTATGTAAACATCTCTATTGTTCTTCCCCCCAATAGAATTTTACCTTGTTGAGAGTAAAATGAAATCTCTCTTTATAACAGCTATAGCCCTAGTGTCTGGAGGAATGCCTGTCACCTAGTGGTTTGCCAACCAGTGTTTGTTGAATGAACAAACAACTGAATTCATGAACATATGAATGAATGAATGAATGAATGTTTGCCGTCAGGTATGGATGTTTTCAACTGGAGCGGTGAGGCAGGGGAGGTATGTGAGTTCTTGTGTTTTGAATGGCAAACAAGAATTCACCAGGTGGGCAAATGAGAAAATATCCTAGGTGGAGGGAGGAGAAGGTGTGGGTTTCCTGGAGCAAGGAGGATCGGCTGGCTGTGCTTAGGAACTGAGAGTCATGTTTAGTTTAGCTGAAGGGTGTATCTGAAGGAAAGGGTGCATCAGAAAATGACTTGGTTATATTATAGTGGGGAAAAAATAGGAGGTTGAATGAAATTAGAGATTTAGGGATAATGTAATGTGTGGAGATGAATATTTCATTAAGTTTATTAAGCTCTGGAGATAGGGTTGGTCTCAATTGTTATATAATATGTTGTAATATTATTGCTCTTTGTTCTTATTCTATGCTCCTTTTTTTCCCCTTGTGGTATAATTTTTTAGATCCTGTACCAATTCCTTCATTGTTAGAGAAAGTTGAATATTTTATCAGAGAAACTGATGATCCAATAAAAGCTATGTGTGTGATTTTTTAGAGTGCAGAAACACACTTGTGCATCATTATTTATTTTATCAATCTTTACATGCCAGCTCTTGTTCTAGACCAAGAGGCCATAAGCTTTTTCTATAGAGTTTAGGCTTTACAGAGCATATATAGTCTCTGTCCTACTTTCCCTACCTTGTCATGGTGGGGTGAAGCAGCCATTCACTTATTGACATAAATAAGTGAATGTGATGGTGTCCAATAACATTTATTACGGACACGGAAATTTGTGTCGTATGCTGTCAGGTGTGGTGTGTCATTCTTCTTCTTTTGATCTTTTTCAAACATCTGAAAATTTAAAACCTTTTCTTAGCTCCGTAAACCACATAAAAACAGGTGTGTGGGGGCATCTGGGTGGCTTAGTCATTAAACATCTGCCTTTGGCTCAGGTCATGATCCCAGGGTCCTGGGATGGAGCCCTGCATTGGGTTCCTTGCCCCACGGGAAGTCTGCTTCTTCCTCTCCCATTCCCCTTGCTTATGTTCTCTCTCTCCCTGTGTCTCCTTTTGTCAAATAAATAAATAAAATCTTCAAACAAACAAGCAAACAGGTGGTGCCAATTTGGCAGTTGGTCCTAGTTTGCCAGTCTCTGGTCTAGACGCTAGGGATACAACCAAAGGAAAAAATATCTCTTCTCACATGGAGCTTACATTTTAGTTCACAGTAAGCAAGGATGGTTACGAGTGCTATGAAAAAAATAAACGGAGCAGGGAGGATTGGGATGGATAAGGGTGTGTATAAGCCAGAGATTGTGTGTGTGTGTGTGTGTGTTCTCTGTGTGTGTTATTTCAAATAATGTAACTAGGGAAGACTTCTCTCACAAGGCGGTCTTTGGCCCAAATGGAACAAGGGAGTGAGCCCTTGGCTGCTGTGAATAATGCTGATGACTAAGGGAAGAGGGCTCAAGGAGGAAGGGCAGTAAACACACAGCCCTGAGGAAGGAGCATGCTTCCGGCGTTCTGAAACTGAAGAGAAAAACAGTGCAGCAACGTAGGTGAGGAGCAGAGTAGCTGACAGCAGGTGACATGAGGCCAGCATCTGTACACACAAACACAAGACCAAAGACAAGGACATAGGAAGAGCACTACTTTGCCTGAGTCCAGTCATGTCTGAAGCCAGGCCTCCCCTGTGAGCAATGAAGGGCCTTTAGTCGTGAAACCAGTTTGAGTTGAGTTTCTTTGCAAAGAAAGGACTGATATTTTATCTCTAAATGTTTACAAATCAGAAATTCCTAAAGATGTGTATATGCTATTTGACAGCTGACATTTCTAGATATTTCTGAAGCTCCCACCCACAGGGGTGAACTCTGAGGCTCATTTCTCTGCCTTAACTTCTCTCTGTCAGCCACCAGATTCAATAATCTCATGTTACAACACAAAGAGGATGTGGAAAAGGAAAGGGGTAGTGAGTAGTAACCTACCGCAGATACATATCAAGGAGACGAATGAAAAAAAAAACGAACAAAGAAATGAACGAATCCTACATTAACAAAAAGGTACTATTCATTCAGAAGAAAAGCAGTATCGCTATTGTTTTCTCTTAGGAAATCACTCACAAACATACTATAAGGCTCTCTTAATTAACTGAGAAACACTAGTTAACACTTCCTATGTACACACATGTCTACACTAACATGGGCCCAGCATGCTTCCGCTGTGCCACTCTGCTATGTCTACACTAACATATCATTGCCTCTGGCCCACCGCTGATCCTTAATGACTAGTAACAGGGCCAACAAGGTGACAGATTATACGGAAGAAGGGATTCAGTGTGGTTAAAACATATATTCTTGTCACAATTATTTGTTTTATTTTTGAAAAAATTGTTGTAAAATATGCACAACATAGAAGATATGATTTGAAATGTACAATTCAGGGACATTAAGTACATCTACACTATTGTGCGAACATCACCATCATTTTCAGAACTGTTTGCCCCTTTTCCAGCTAGAACTCTGTACCCATTAAACACTGACTCTTCTTCCCTCAACCCCCAGCTCCTGGTACCCATCATTCTATTTTCTGTGTCTATGACTTGACTACTCTGGGTACCTTGTTCAAGTGGAATCATACAGTATTTGTTCTTATGCGATGGGCTTATTTTGCTTAACACAAGGTCCCCAAGGTTTACTCATATAGTAGCTTGTCTCAGAATTTTCTCCCTTTTGAAGATGGAGTAATATTCCATTGCATGTATAACCTGCATTTTGTTTATTCATTTATCAGTCAGTGGACACTGAGGTTGTTCCCATCTTATGGCTTCTGTGAATAATGCTGCTGTGAACATGGCTGTAGGAACGTCTGTTGAATTCTTGCTTTTAACTCTTTGAGCATATACCCAGAAGTGGGGTTGATACATCATGTGGAAATTCTAGTTTTAATTTTTTCTCAAAATTATTTTTATATCCTTTTCTATTCACTTTTTGGTGTATGTTTTCTTCTAATCCCTTGGCATGCAATCTTGAATATAATGAAACAATACCTCCGTCATTTTAAGGGAATGATTTTAGGAAGTAAATATCAAAAATAATTCCCATAGGCAATTAGCAAATCTGTTGCAAAGTATACATAATCCACTTGTTTTATTAAAAAAACCCATTAGAGCTAGTCATGGAAACAAAACTTTATCCTGCTGAGAATCTCTAAATGTGATGTAACCCTTCTTGGAACCTTGAACTGAAACAGAAAAAAAAAAAAATCAGGCCACCCAAGATAAATTGAGTAATATTCCATTTTAGAAAGGGATTTTAGTAGACTTTTTTTTGGAGGGAGGGATCCTTATTAATGCTAGAGCTGGTTTTCAGCGGACAACACAGTTTCTTCTGAGCCTAGAGCCTCATTGGATAACAAAAGTCTTCTTTTGGATTCATGCACATATAAAGTGGTGATAATAATAATTATTACAAAAGTAAGCTACAATGTTGATTGCTTGCTATGTGCCAGTTACTGTGCTAAACATTCCGCATTACTGTGTGAAAGACAATAGATCTGCAAGGCAGATTTTCACAATTATCATTGCAGCAGAGTCTCCTGCTTTCCACTGGTGTTCTTCCCTCTTAAATGACAGCAGTTCTGGGTTTTGGGTGGACATGTGTCTGCCTGGTCAGAACGCTTTTCCAAGCCTTCCTTACAGCACCACTGGGTTAACATAATACGAGCGGAAGTGATATGTGCGACATCTGGGTCATGCCCTTCAAAAAGTGTGTGTGCCCGTCCCTGGCCTTGGGGAGAACTGGGACGGCATCCTTGAACCCGGAGAGGAAAACTGTGTTAAGGTGGGCAGATCATCCAGTGAACTCTGGACTGTTTCATAAGAGAAATAAACTTGTAACTTTTTTAATGCATTGTATGTTAGGGATTCTGTTTTTTTTTTTTTTTAAAGATTTTATTTATTTATTTGATAGACAGAAATCACAAGTAGGCAGAGAGGCAGAGAGAGAGGAGGAAGCAGGCTGTCCGCAGAGCAGAGAGCCCGATGTGGGGCTCGATCCCACGACCCTGGGATCATGACCTGAGCCGAAGGCAGCAGCTTAAACCACTGAGCCACCCAGGTGCCCCAGGGATTCTGTTTTAATATTTAGGCTTTAAATTTAACAATATAATTTCTTTGATAGATGAGGGATTGTTAGTTAACTTGCCTACCTCCCTCCACCAGGTTTGCAGCACTGCAGCTCTGAGCACAAAGCCCAACTATGCCATCCCCTTTCCCATCCTGGGAACAGTATATGTACTGTCCTCAGTGTTCCCCTCCCATCTCAATGTAACAAACAAGAGCATGGGCTTGTTGGTCACATGAAGGCAGTGGAAGAAACAAGGTGCATCTGGTGGAGAGGGGCCATAACTAGCATATGACATGGCCTTGGTGGCGGCCAGAGCCCATATTGAAGAATTGCAGACAGGACTCTAAAATCAGCATTGCATGACCAGGGAAATGAGTTGAGGCCATAGCTATTAGGTTTGAGGCAGTCAGGGTCCATAACTCTTCTGCTTATAGCACCTGCATGCTTAAAATTCTTCCTTGTCTCCCTATTGTTCTCATGGGGCAGATCCAAAATTCCTTAGCTTGCTATACAAGGCCTGCCTAATCTCTTTCTATTTTGTATCTCTAGGCTCATCATCTCTCCAGGCTAACGGTGTGCCTCCCATGGGTCAAGAGCAGTGAATTATTTTACCTTGATTTATACAGTGTTTTCACGGCTTTACATTACTGTGTCTGTCAGGTGTTTTCTAACTCTCCCAGGCTTAGTTAAGAACCAGTATTTTTTTTTAATTTTACTTTTTTTTATAAATTTACTTGATAGACAGAGATCACAAGTAGGCAGAGAAGCAGGCAGAGAGAGAGGAGGAAGCAGGCTCCCCGCTGAGCAGAGAGCCAGATGCGGGACTCCATCCCAGGACCCTGAGATCATGACCTGAGCCGAAGGCAGAGGCTTAACCCACTGAGCCACCCAGCCACCCCAGTTAAGAACCAGTTTTATGTCATCTGCGAAGAGAGAGAGTTTGACTTCTTCATTGCCAATTTGGATACCTTTTATTTCTCTTTGTTGTCTGATTGCTGTTGCTTGGACTTCTAATACTATGTTGAACAAGAGTGGTGAGAGTGGGCATCCTTGTCGTGTTCCTGATCTCAACGGGAAGGCTGTGAGCTTTTTCCCATTGAGGATGGTATTTGCTGTGGGTTTTTCATAGATAGATTTTATGAAGTTCAGGAATGTTCCCTCTGTCCCTATACTTTGAAGCGTTTTAATCAGGAACGGATGCTGGATTTTGTCAAATGCTTTTTCTGCATCAATTGAGAGGACCATGTGGTTCTTCTCTTATTGATTTTTTCTGTCACATTTATTGATTTGCGAATCTTGAACCATCCTTGTAACCCAGGGATGAATCCCACCTGGTCATGGTGGATAATTTTTTTAATGTGCTGTTGGATCCTATTTGCTAGGATCTTGTTGAGAATCTTAGCATCCATGTTCATCAGAGATATTGGTCTGAAATTCTCCTTTTTGGTGGGGTCTTTGCCTGGTTTGGGGATCAGGGTAATGCTGGCTTCATAAAAAGAGTCTGGAAGTTTTCCTTTTGTTTCAATTTTTTGAAACAGCTTCAGAAGAATAGGTGTTATTTCTTCTTTGAAAGTTTGGTAGAATTCCCCAGGGAATCCGTCAGGTCCTGGGCTCTTGTTTTTTTTTTTTTTTAAAGATTTTATTTATTTATTTGATAGACAGAAATCACAAGTAGGCAGAGAGAGAGGAGGAAGCAGGCTGTCCACAGAGCAGAGAGCCCGATGCGGGGCTTGATCCCACGACCCTGGGATCATGACCTGAGCCGAAGGCAGCGGCTTTAACCCACTGAGCCACCCAGGTGCCCCCGGGCTCTTGTTTTTTGTGAGGTTTTTGATCACTGCTTCAATCTCATTACTAGTTATCAACTCTCTCTCTTCTCAGATGACATGATACTTTATATGGAAAACCCAAAAGACTCCACCCCCAAACAACTAGAGCTCATACAGCAATTCAGTAATGTGACAGGTTACAAAGTGAATGTACAGAAATCAGTTGCTTTCTTATACACTAACAATGAAAACACAGAAAGGGAAATTAGAGAATCAATTCCATTTACTATAGCACAAAGAACCATAAGATACCTAAGAATAAACCTAACCAAAGAAGTAAAGGATCTGTACTCGAGGAACTACAGAACACTCATGAAAGAAATCGGAGAAGACACAAAAAGATGGAAGACCATTCCATGCTCTTGGATCAGAAGAATAAACATTGTTAAAATGTCTATACCGCCTAGAGCAATCTATACTTTTAATGCCATTCCGATCAAAATTCCACCGGTATTTTTCAAAGAGCTGGAGCAAATAATCCTAAAATTTGTGTGGAATCAGAAGAGACCCCGAATTGCTAAGGAAATGCTGAAAAAGAAAAACAAAACTGGTGGCATCATGTTGCCTGATTTCAAGCTTTACTACAAAGCTGTGATCACCAAGACAGCATGGTACTGGCATAAAAATAGACAGATAGACCAGTGGAACAGAGTAGAGAGCCCAGATATGGACCCTCAACTCTATGATCAAATAATCTTCAACAAAGCAGGAAAAAATATACAGTGGAAAAGGACAGTCTCTTCAATAAATTGTGCTGGGAAAATTGGACAGCTATAGGTAGAAGAATGAAACTCGAACATTCTCTTACACCTTACACAAAGATAAACTCAAAATAGATAAAAGACCTCAACGTGAGACAGGAATCCATCAAAATCCTAGAGGAGAACATAGGCAGTAACCTCTTCGATATCAGCCACAGCAACTTCTTTCAAGATATGTCTCCAAGGGACGCCTGGGTGGCTCAGTGGGTTAAGCCACTGCCTTTGGCTCGGGTCATGATCCCAGCGTCTTGGAATCGAGTCCCACATCGGGCTCTCTGCTCGGCGGGGAGCCTGCTTCTCCCCTCCCCTTTCTGCCTGCCTCTCTGCCTGCTTGTGTGATCTCTGTCTATCAAATAAATAAATAAGATCTTTAAAAAAAAAGATATGTCTCCAAAGGCAAAGGAAACAAAAGCAAAAATGAACTTTTGGGACTTCATCAAGATCAAAAGTTCTGTACAGCAAAGGAAACAGTCAACAAAACAAAGAGGCAACCTACGGAATGGGAGAAGATATTTGCAAATGACAGTACAGACAAATGGCTGATATCCAGAATCTATAAAGAACTTCTCAAACTCAACACACACAAAACAGATAATCATGTCAAAAAATGGGCAGAAGACATGAACAGACACTTCTCCAATGAAGACATACAAATGGCTAGCAGACATATAAAAAAAATGTTCATCATCACTGGCCATCAGGGAGATTCAAATCAAAACCACATTGAGATATCATCATACACCAGTTAGAATGACCAAAATTAGCAAGACAGTAAACAACGTGTGTTGGAGAGGATGTGGAGAAAGGGGAACCCTCTTACACTGTTGGTGGAATGAAAGTTGGTGCAACCACTTTGGAAAACAGTGTGGAGATTCCTTAAGAAATTACAAATAGAACTTCCCTATGACCCTGCAATAGCACTACTGGGTATTTACCCCAAAGATACAGATGTAGTGAAAAGAAGGGCCATCTGTACCCCAATGTTCATAGCAGCAATGGCTACGGTCACCAAACTGTGGAAAGAACCAAGATGCCCTTCAATGGACGAATGGATAAGGAAGATGTGGTCCATATACACTATCAGAAAGGATGAATACCCAACTTTTGTATCAACATGGACGGGACTGGAAGAGATTATGCTGAGTGAAATAAGTCAAGCAGAGAGAGTCAATTATCATATGGTCTCACTAATTTGTGGAGCATAACAAATAACACAGAGGACATGGGGAGATGGAGAGGAGAAGGGGGTTGAGGGAAATTGGAAGGGGAGTTTGAACCATGAGAGACTATGGACTCTGAAAAATATTCTGAGGGTTTTGAAGGGGCGGGGGGGTGGGAGGTTGGGGAAGCTAGGTGGTGGGTTTTATGGAGGGCACGTATTGCATGGAGCACTGGGTGTGGTGCATAAACAATGAATTCTGTTATACTGAAAATAAATTAAATAAATAAATAAAAATTAAAAAAAAAAAGAACCAGTTTTATGTGCTGCAAGGTATTTTCCACATATTTATATTATAGCACTTGTGCTTTGTGGCAAAGGACTATGAGCTTCCTGAGGGTAGGAAGTTAAATTTCTAATTGCAGAGCTCAAGAGAGTGCTTGGCATGGTTAGATCCTCAATGGAAGTCTGTTGGATAAAAGAATGAGGGATTATGTCAAGGTATGGCTAGTAGATTGAAATCAAATATAAAACAGGTATAGCTTATTACACAATCCATATTAGAGATGATAAAATAATTATTGTGTCATTTTATTATTTTACATTTGTACATATTGAACTGTATTAACACCTCCTTACCTCACTAAATGTTTAGATCAGCCTGCCAACAAAATGATTCTATCATACAGAAAAAATAATTTGACCAGTAATGAGAAAATACATTATTTGTTTCTAGATGTTGTCATTCGCTAGGAAAAAAAACAAAGCAGAAAAACCCCACTATGGTTGAATTTCAATATATGAACAAAGCCACTGTTTATGGATTTGAGAGTTTTTATTTGATTATTTGGGTGCTATTCTAAAACATTTGAGTCATTCTGGATTCTCTTCTAAAATTTTTCTCATTTCTATAAAACACTTGACTTATAAGAGCAACTTAGGAAATACTAATCAACAATACCTGTGAAGTAAATTGTTGAAAGCTATTCACTGGAATCCTCTTTAAGGAATAAGAGGTATTGGTAATTAATCATATTAATTAGGATTAATTAATTTGGAATGAAGACAGTTGAAATTCCTTTTTTTTCCCTAAGATTTTACTTATTTGAGAGAGAGACAGAAAGAGAAAGGGAGAAAGAGAGAGAAAGAGAGACAGAGAGAGAGATAGATAATGAGCAGGAAGGAGGGGCAGAGGGAGAGGGGGAAGCAGGCTTTCCTGTTGAGCGAGGATCCCAATGTAGGGCTTGATCTTGGGACTTCCAGGATCATGACCTGAGCAGAAGGCAGACACTTAACGGACAGTTGAAATTCTTGATTCAACAAAGTCATCTTTTCAGGACAATACCTTTTATTTTAAAAAAGAGATCGACAAAAGTTGCTATATCCCAGCTTCTATGCCTCACTGGTCTTTCCTGTCATTAGTGCCGTCCAGGACTCAAAGTATAGAGATTTAAATTTCTCTTAATGCCAGAAGCAGCCAAACACATGGCGGGGGTGGGCAGCCTGTGGACGGCATTGTTGGATAAGGAGACTCTCTGCCTTAGAACGCTTAGAACGGGGGGATACAGGGGGTGGCGGACCTTGTGACTTTTTATGGAGCAACACACTCTGAGATTCTGACTTTGGAGAAAGGTAGAAACCAAGCATTTTCTTTTTATGAGTCTCACAACCTTTCTCATGAAGAAATAACAATCAGAGATCTCTTTGGAAGGATAGCTAATAAAATTTTATATAATTAAATTTTCAAAACATAATATAAATATAAACATTAAAGTAAACTTGACTAAAGTAAACTTGACTTAACACAACCAGTTACTCTTTTTGAAAGGCCACTTTTTCCAATGCATGTTATGACATATTTCAAAAACAGACTGCAAAGTTGAAAGAATTTTGTAAAAGACATCTACATCTACCCCTAGTTTCTACTGTTGATCATTTTACTTTATTTGCCATACTATTTTACTGAGACGTCTTAAAATCCATGCAGGCATGAGTATACTTTTCTATAAATGCTCTGGTATGCAAATTATTAATTATAGGTGAATTTTCTGAACATTTATAATGTAAAATTTACAAAAAACCATGTACAATCTTAAGTATACATTTGCTGAATGTTGACAAGTGTATACATTTTTGCAAACCAAAGCTCTAATCAAGGTATAGAACATTATCAGAGCTTCGGAAAGATTTCTCATGCCCCTTTGTTGTCAATCCTGCCACCAGGTCTTCCAGAAGCAACTGCTGTTCTGACCTTTTTCCACCAGAGATTAGTTTTGCCCATCCTGGGACTTCATTTAAATATAATCATATGAAATGTACATTTTGAGTTTAGTGTCATTTATCCTGCAATATTTTGGTGATTCACCAATGTTGCCATCTGTATTAGCAGTTCATGGCTTTTGATTGCAGAACAGAATTGGATTGTATAGACCTGTCACAATTTGTTTACATATTCTCTTGTTGATAGATACTGGGGCTCTTTTTGTTTTTGGATATTATGTCAAAGCTGCTGCCAATATTTATATAAATGTTTTTGTGAACATATGTTTTCCTTTTTATTTGGCATGATGGAGAATATCATGATGGGGATTATTGGGAGGTAAAATCTGGTCAGCAGATACTTCTTGAGACCTCTGCTGGTACCCAAGGAAATCATCTGATTGCCCACATAACAGGCCCTGGCTTGCATTTCCCATCTTGCTCCTGGCAGCCTCATGCCCAAGGACTGGGACTCATGGTTCACCGCATTCCTTAGTGTTTCCATTTGACATGACCTGCAAATTCACTTGTCACTCTTACAGCTGTAGGCTGCCCTATCTCCTGAGATTGGGTGTTGATTTTGGCCCAGAGTCAGCCTGGGAAGTCGTTTCACTTGTGCGACTCTCAGATTCAGGTTGGATCTCTTATTCTCTTCTCCCCATTCTCTGCCAGCCTGATATTTGGTAGACATCAAACCATGGTTTATTAAAAACTCCTTCTGGATGCACAGGTGCAGTGTCAGGAATCCCAGCCCCGTAGTTCTAAAATGTACACTGATTAATTATTATTCAAATAAGTCAAGAGAAAGTTTGCAGGGATTAGCAAAACCTATGGTAGCTGTTAGCATAATGTGTATACAAAATGTTCTTAATCCATGCTTATTTAATTAGCATATGCAAACACAAAATAGAATGAGTTGTAAGGGTTTGGATGAAATAGATCAAAATGCTATTTCTCTTTTCTGCATGTCTGTTAACAGCGTTTATGACAATGTCTTATGTATAGCAGATATTCAATGAATGTCCATTGAATTTATTAAAATGAATGAATGTTAAGTGGTCTTCCCCAAAAGGCACATGTTAAGACACAGTATACATTTTTTCTCTCTTATTTGACAGTGGGTGGAAGTTGCAGCTGGTCGGAGAGTTGACAGATGTCATGAAAGATGTATAAGTATCAAATAGCTAAGCACGTCTGGGAGCAGGCTGTCTCATATGTCATGTATCAGGTGTGAATGGATTAGAGAGACTGTCCCTAGCAGTTCAGAAAAGAGTTTCTTTTCATAGTTCTGTCCAACAAGAAACACCATAAAATTAAAAAGTAGTGAGATTATTTACATGAAATTGAAGCCATAACAGTGTATGGTGACAGTACTGAGTTGTGGTTATTCTTCCACCTGATTTAGTAAGTGAATACTACAGAAAAGTAGAGAACAAGCACTCTTTGGGAATCTTATAAAACACTAAATACTTTGTGACCTAAAAACTAAAACAGCTCAGTGACGACTCCCAAACGTGTTAGTTCCACCATAGAAGACTCAAACTCAGTAGAAGAGGTCCAGACCTCTGTCAAAAATGCAAATAGGGAAAGAGAGAGAGAGGCGGAGACCTCCCAGCATAAGGGAAAGAGAATGGCAAAGTTCCAAGCATGCCGTCAGCAAAAGAGAAAGGGAGTTTAGATAAAGTGTGACAAGACTTCTTAAACTCCTGAGGTATGCATTCCCCAGAATCAAGGTACTACTGGCGCCGATTGGGAAAAGATTGCCTATACCTTTGTTGCATCCAGCCCTTTGGGTGCCTATCAGGAATGCTTCTGTGGTCATAAATCAAAAGACAACATTCCTAAATAGGTGCCAAAATAAAATGACAGTGGTTATAGTGTTTATTAACTTGCACATTGCAGACATTAATACTTATCAAAAGATTCAAGGTTACACCATTGACATAGACGTAGACATAGACATAAAGGACTTCAAAACAAATCTCTTAATTAACATGAAATTATTCAACTAGAATTAGACCTGTAGGAATAGAGAGGAATTTACAGTCATTAACAGGTGAAGTACTTAAAGAAATCCCATGATAAATACCATAATAATCCCTCCCTGAGTGACCCAGTGGTCATTTTTAGGTGTTATACATTGGAAAGCAAAGTATGGTTTGCAATCAAAAAAATTACGTGAAATAAATTAAGTTGAAATTTGGATATGAGTGAATTGGGGAATTTTAGGTCAATACATTTTAAATACTACTAGATTTAATTAATATTATATGGATGAAACATTTAATATAGAAAATTATATACAAATATATTTATATGAATATGTTATAAGATATATGTGTATGGGTACATGTATACACATACATATATATAGGTCTGTATTTATAGCTATCAAATGAATAGTTTTAAGAATTTAATATATGCCAACCACTGTATTACGTACTAGAGAAACTGGTATACAAGATAGAGGGTTCATGCATTATTATATGAAATTTGCATGTAGTACAATAAAATGTAAGATGGTGTTACATATTATTAAGTTCAATTGTTCCCAAATATTATACACTAGGGGAGATACAAATGTGTACATATACATATATATGTATATATATTCACACACACATATATAATATTTATATCTTTTATATATTATAATATATATTATATGCTATATATATTTATATATATACACTTTTAATTTTAGAACAGTTATAGATTTACAGAAATACTATATAGTAGAAAGGATTTCCACATAGGCCACACTCAGGTTCCCCTAGTATTAACATCTAATATTAGTTTGGTACATTTGTTACAATCAGTGAATACTGATACATTGTTATTAATTAAAGTCAATATACTTTATCAGATTTCCTTAATTTTTACCTAATGTCTCTTTTCTGCTCCAGGATTCCATCCAGGATACCACATTCTATTGGGTTGCCAGCCATATCTTCTCAGGCCCCTCTTGGCTTCAAGAGTTTCCCAAAGTTGTCTTGTCTTTGGTGACTTTGCCTATTGGGAGCGCTAGTCAGATATTGCGTAGAAGGTCCCTTAATTAAAATTTTTCAGATGATTTTCTTAGGGGTAGACTTGAGTGTTTGGGGGAGGAAGACCACTGGGAGGAAGTGCCATTCACCTCATACCAGGTGTGCATATGCTTTACAGGACTTATCGCTGTGGATGGGAATCTTAATCGCCTGGCTGAGATTGTGGGTTTTTTTTTTTGCCAAGTTTTTCCACTGTAAAGTTAACTACTGTTCACTCTTCCACACTATACTCTTTGGAAGGGAGTCACTAGTGCAGTGTACCCTTAGGAGTGGGAAGTTATGCTCCACTGACTTCAGAGGAAAATGTCTATATAAATTACTTAGAACTCTCCTGTAGAGCATATTTATCTATTCTCCCTCACTTATTTATTTTTTTCAACCATTTATTTATATCAATATGGACTTTGGGTTATAGTCCAATGTTATTTAATTTTGTTGTTCAAATCATTCCAGCTTTTGTCATTGGTGTCTCTTTTAATTAGCTTCTGTGTTTCTTGGCCATACTCCCATAATTATTTTAACACTCTGGCATTGCAAAATGTTCCAGGCTTATATTGCATATTTTCTGCCCCAGTTCTAGAATACAGATGACTCCAAGGATAGATATTCTTGCTACTAGGATGTTATTGATTATAGGTTCCCTCAACTGACAAAGTAGGAAGATATATGTAGATACACTAACCCAAGTATATACATAGTTCTATAAATATTTCTATATGTACCCATATGCATTTATTTAAGTTAAACATGAGTTCATACTGATGTTTCCAAAACCAATCCATTATCATGTAGATGATTTTAGACTTTATTCTTAGATAATAAAATATTCTACACACAATGGACTTTTAACTCCAAAGCCTTAATTTAAAATACTCCAAGCACTTTAGAATGAACCTTGAGCTTGTACAGAGATTCTGGTAGAGGAAAATGGCTATATGTCCATAGTCACTTGCCTAAGTGACTTCTGCTGCCTACACGATTATCCTTTTCAGCAGAGTATAACCTTTCTGAAAAGATACACTGTCAAGTAATTCACCTCTGGCAATTAATTAAACCTGTTGGTTTTCCCTACGTATTACTTGTTCTTTAAGCCTAGAAACCCACCAGAGCCAACCTGTGGATGAAAGAAAAGAAAAAGCAATTTTGCTACTCCAAAGTGACTGAATCGAATTCTGACTTCAAGGAATGGTCACAGAAATATGTAACCTAGTGAAAAACTTAATGTCTGCAAATCTGATGACTTGGATGAAATTGACCTATCCATTGAAAGCCACAGACTACCAAAACTCCCAGAAGGAGATATAGATCACCTGAATAGACTTAAACTACTAAAGAAATTGAATCAATAACTAAAAACATCCCAAGAAAGATATTCCCAGGCCCAGATGATATCACTATTGAATTCTACCAAATATTTAAGGAAGAGATTATCCCAATTCTAGTACAGTGTGTTGCAGAAAATAGAAGCAAGGGGAATATTCATGCTATGAGGTCAGTATTACTCTAATGCTAAAATAAGATAAAGACATTACACGAGAAGAAAACTATCAGACCATTATCTTTTATGAACACAGTTGCAAATATTCTACAAATGTTAGCAAACCAAATGCAACATTATGTAAAAGAATCATACACCACAAGCAACTGGAATTTATTGCAGGAATGCAAGATTGGTTCATCCTTTGTAAATCAAGTAATAGTAATTCATTATATTGAACAAATAAAATTATGTGATTGCTGGATGTGTTTAGTACCATGGTTGTTGTGATGGAATTATAAGTATATGCATATATCCAAACTTATCAAGATGTAGACACATAATGTGTCCAATGTTTGTATATCAATTATACTTCAACTAAGCTAAAAAAGAAAAAGAAAAACATCTGACAGAACCCAATACTGATTTACGATAAAAACTCTCAACAAACTATAAATGGAGCAGAACTTCCTCAACCTGACAAAAATTTGTCACAAAAAAAAGAAAAAGAAAGGAAAAAAGAAAGAAAAGTGAAAAGTAAGTGCACTGATGAAATGGTTAATAAAGTTTTAAGATGTCAACACATTATTGATGTTAAAGATGACTTGAATTGTTGAACAAGGACTGATATACTGAATAAAGAAAAATATTGTTTATGTTGGTTAGGTTACTTCATCATTTGATTTTAGAAAATTTTATGGTTATATTACCTTGGCCAATTCACTTGCTGAGTGAGGAACAAAGGTACCAGGTCAGATAAGAAGTTTGTTTATCTTTTCCTTAATCTTAACCAAGGTAAGTATCTTCTGGCAATCTTAATGTTAGGAGTTCCAATTGTTATAGAAATGTTATGAAATAAACTATTTCAAACTGTGTCGAGAGTTACTTCATTACAATCTCAAGAAATCGTCCCCTCAGAATGTTTATGTAAAACTAACATAGACTGTTAAATATTTTGGTTTCAGCTCTAAGAAGATAAGAAAACTTTTTTTTTTCTTTCTCTTTTTCCCTTTTGGGTCAGAGGCAGAAGACCCTGGGCTGAAGAAGTGAGTTAGATTCAGGTGTTCTTTCCTGTATATCAACGCTTTGGCCCATGAGGAGGAGACCATCCTGTTTTTCTTTTCACACCTTTCTGGTTTTCCCCCAAAGCAAGAGTAGTTGATAATTTAAGATAAGACCTAATATTCACTAGACCATGCTTTATCCAGAGGAAAAGTTACTCTGCCAGTCTTTTCACTCTTACCTCCTGTTTCCAGATGCTAAGTTGACATGCACAGGGCTATCTCCTTAAAAGGTCCTCCTGTGTTCCTTTCTGCTCCTTTCTCACTCAGGAGTAATTAGAAGCGTGGTCTGTCTGAAGACACAATGAATCCAAATTTCCTACTTATGCAGATTTATTTCAGAAGCTGCATTCTCCAATCCTGGCCGTTTACCTTGAAAATATTGGGATTTCATGAGGTATTTTGTAGGATAGCCCACAAGTCAGACAAAGCCCTCTGACGTTTGGAATAGCAGCTTAACTTTTATTTCTACAATGTATATTCAGTTTTGTTCTCTAAGTAATACAACTATAAAGGGCAGGTGAAGGGATGGCTATCTTTGGGAATAAGATAATGATTGAAGTTTGGATGTCCTGTGTTCGGAGCCATTGTGAAATTCTCTAGACATGTGTCAAAAGCATAGTACAGATGCAGAGGCAGAACCATTTCGTTAACCCTGAGGTGAAGAGTAAGGATGAGAGATATGGGCCTGAGTTGAGATACGGGCCTGAGTTCAAATAAGTAAAACAATTTTGTAGCTGTAAGTCTTTGAATAAAAAAGTTTTCATCTTAGACGTGGGTTCCAAAGGATGCAGGGAACAAAGTAAGTTTCTGAAACTTACAACCACAGAGCTATTTAAAAGTCCCTTTTAGTTTTGCTGCTGGCAGTGAGGATTGTATAGTCCTCATCTTGTTTTAAACTTTGTAACAGCTCATCTGCATTTTGTGATCCTGAGGCTTGGTCTAATTGGACCATCTTTAATTACAAACCCTTGGGAACTAAACGAAGGAGCCTAATGGAATCATATATATGTAGACATTTTAGGATCGCTACTTTAGAATCATTTAGGTCTTCTTGCTTCTGGACCAGCACAAAATCTATAATCATTAAGGGAAGAATACAGGATGTCTGGAAAGTAAAACTTGTTCCTGTTTCAACTCTACCAGTTTCTAGCCATGTAATCTTGGAGAAGCCAGCCCTCTGACTGCTGCGTTCCCCATCTGGAAAATGAAGACCTAAATATTATTATAAAAAAACCACCTAGTTACAAGAGTTTATCCAAGACCAGAGAAGAACCATCTATAAAAAGTTGTGAACCAGAGTGTGAATGTTAACTACAGTTAATTTTAAATAGTTTTCTGAAGAAAAGCTTAAATATGTTCCTTTGTTAAATATTCCAGTTGTCTAACATTCTGTAAGGGATCTGGAGAAATGCACACACGTAAAAACACACTCAGGGATTTTTAAGAATTAATTGAACACCTCAGAAAATGCTGGTTTCCATGTTTTCCTATATACCTCTCCTTCTAGCACTACAAGTATTGTTTTTTTCCAGAAATTGGATCATCAGATGGTTTTTAGTCAAATTGTGTTTAGCAAGACTTGCCAAATCTACCCAATTTTTTTTCTCATCATTCTCTGGATGTAGCCTATAGGCAATAATTGTCTTTTTTCTATTTGATGCATATTATGAGCTCAGTCTGACAGGTTTATATTTATAAGACCCTGTTAAATGTTGGAATGATATTCTTTAAAAGTTAAAGGTTACAAAGAACTAACTAGCAAGGCTATAGCGTATAAATTACTTTTTGGATAATGTTTCTGTGAAGTCTGATTACTTTTTGTTAACAACTTATTGAAGTAAATATTTGAGATGAGACCTGCAGGAAAGATAAGTTAGAAAAAAATTTAAAAATTTTACTGAAGGGAGTCAGAATTAGGCAGAAAGAGTTTTGGGTTGAGTGGCAAACAATTTGGGTTTCTAGTTTTAATTCTGCCATTTTCTTTGGGTAGCTTTGGGTAATGTATCATGCTCAATTCTCTCTTCTCAAAAAGGACAAAAGGGATGAAAGATGGGAACACCATGATCTCTGAAATCTCTTTTACTTAGAAGGGCAACAAAGTCTAGGCTTTAATGAGACTAGAGCCTCAAGCACATTTTTTGGGAATGTTTAACAGACTGATGTTATCTCCATATGAGGGAAGGGGATTCGTGGGGCCCGTCTCTGTGCAGCATTGTATTATGCCACTAATTTCCATGTGTTCTTGTTGCTTTCATAATTTTCTAAAAAGAAACTTTCTATTTTCATAATTATCTAAAAAGAGACTTTCTATTTTTAAAGGGTACTGAACATAATTTGCCTTAGTGTCCTCTGAGATGAATTAAATGTTTCTCCATTGCTCTGAATTATCTGGAAATATCTGGAAGTATTCTGGGGACACCGATCATGGTATTCCTCATGTTCTATCAGTATTTGTTCTGTAGCACTGATCATGAAGAAGAACCATGCATGGACAGTTGGCTTCCTCCATTTTGCTTCTTTCTCCCATTTAGCCCTGATACAACTGTTTGAAACAAAAGACAACAGGAGCAATAGCTTTACTTTTTTAAAATATAGGCTTTACTTCTTAGAACAGTTTGAGGTTCACAGCAAAACGAACAGAAGGTACAGGGATCTCCAGGATACAGTCTGCCTGGGCATATGCACCCCCTTTCCCATGATCAACATCCTCCGTCAGCTTGTGACATTTGTTACAAAATCCATAGCTTACCTTATAGTTCACTCTGGGCGGTTACGTGGTATGGGCTTCAGCAAATGTATAATGACACATGTCCACCATTACAGACTCACAGAGGAACTTTATTGCTCTAGAATCTTTTCTACTCTGCCTATTTAACACCCCTTCCTTCTAAGCCCTGCAAACTACTGATTTTTTCACTATCTTCATAGCTTTGCCTTTTCCAGAATATTATATATTTATAATCCTATAGCATATTGCCTTTTTGGATTGGCTTCTTTCACTCGGTAATATGCACTTAAGTTGCCTCATGTTTTTTCATGACCTGTTAGCTCCTTTCTTTTCAGCACCGAATAATAATCCTGTATCTGGATGTACCATAGTTTACTCATCCATTCCCCTGCTGAAGGGCATCGTGGTGGTTTTCAAGTTTTGGCAATTATGAGTAAGACTGCTATAAATATCCTTGAGCAGGTTTTTGTGTGGACGTAAGTGTTCAACTCCTTTGGGCAAATACCAAGAAGTGTACATGCTGGATCATATGGTGGGAATAGGTTTAGTTTTGTAAGAAACTGCCAAACTGCCTTTTAAAGTAGCCGTACCATTTTGTGTTCTCTGCAACAGTGAGTGAATTTCTGTTGCTCCATGTCCTTCTCAGCATTTGGTCTTGTTAGTGTTCTGAATTTTGATCATTCTAATAGGTGTATAGTGGTATGTCTCCGGTGTTTGATTTTGCATTTCCCAGTGACATATGATGTGGAGTATCTTTTCACGTATTATTTGCAATCTGTGTATTGTCTTTGGTGGGTGGTTTTAGTTGCCTTCCACTGTAGACTGTGGCCTTTATAAGGGCAGGAATTCTATATTTCAGAATAAAACACTGAATTTCCTGCATGCATGCTCAAATGAATCCAAGATCATTTATTGGTGCATCCATAGCTTTCAATCAAATGGCAAAAATTCATCGCAGAAATGGAAATAAAGCCCCAGTACATTAGAGGTAGAAATCCATTCAAATGTCCAGCACTTTTGTTCAAGTTGTCTTTACTTGGATTTTAAAACCACACACACACACACACACACACACACACACACACACA
>ML110807.1:0-10408 GCA_003697995.1 Taxidea taxus jeffersonii
CCCCCCCCCCCCCCCGCTTTAGCTCCCAACACCGTTTCAAACCTGCCTCCACCTGGCCAAGCCACAGACGGCTGGGACTCTTTAATACAAGATGTTAATGACTAATTTTTGTATTCTTTCCTTATTTCTAGGATGACATTTAAGTGTGGGACCAATACCATGTCAATTAGTCTGAGAGGCTCCCTGCAGGTGTTGGGGTGTGTAGGGGGAGGGTGGTGCAGCAAAGGGAGCCAAACATTCCTTGGAACACTTGAGGTTGCAGAAGAAAGAAGGTTCTGGCACCTTGCTCCACCACCAGGACGAGGGGGTGGCTTCTGGCCTGGCCTGCACGCCTGTGACAGCACGTACCCTCACTGTGCAGGACAGGCCCACCTACAGCAGGGAGGCTGTACCCGCGGGAGCTCACTCGTGTTCCCTGCAGACTAATTCCTGACCTAGATTCCAGACAATCGAGATCAAGAACTTGATCAGACGGAGGAGAGCCTCCACTGGGAGGAAACCGTGAGGTACCACCCCAGCTGGTCACGTGGAAAACGTCAAGGGAAGCTTTACACGGACTGCTCAGGCTCCCTCTGCAAACCGTGTCCTTCCTGGCCCCGAATCTTTTTCGCTTTCGCCTTGTTTTATAACTGCCCATTTCCTTGTTTTCCCACTAGCCCTCGAGCCTGTCTCCCACATCACTGTTTTTTTCCCTTCGAGTCTGGTGAAGTGCCGGACACACAGCTCTCAATCACTGGATCCATTTTAACGGAAATTATTTGAAAATTATTTATTATCTGCCCTTCTTTCATCAACAAGCCACGTAACATCAGACAGTAACTTCTGGTACATTCTGCCCTCAGCAGCAGCCCCAGAGCCACAGAACCAGCCAGCGGTCACCCCTCCTGGCCCAGCCCCTCCCCACTAGCCTGAGACAAGTCATTCACACACAAGACCAGGGGCCTCTCAGGACCCCCCCCCCGGCCCCCGCTGTAGGCGGGCTTGTCCTGGCCTGCGTGGCCTGCGTCTGTGCGGTGGGCTCTGCACACCTGATCCGTGGCTGGCTCAGACTCAGAGGGGCCACGACTGTACCCCACACCCGGACCGTATGTACCCAAGAATGTGAAACGCATCCCCGGCAGTTTTTACACCGACTGTACGCTCACACTGTATTTTTGGTATTGCTGCTACAATGAGCATGATAAGTTCTGCCTATTTCTTTTTCTTTTTTTTTAATATTTTATTTATTTACTTATTTGTCAGAGAGGAGAGAGAGAGAGAGCACACAAGCAGGCAGAGAGGTAGGCAGAGGCGGAGAGAGAAGCGGCTCCCCACCGAGCAAGGAGCCCATGCGGGACTCGATCCCAGGACTTGGGGATCAGGACCCGAGCCGAAGGCAGCGGCTTAACCCAGTGAGCCACCCAGGCATCCCTCTTTTTCTTTTTTAAAAGGTGACCACTAGAACATTTGAAACACTCTACCCATCAATGTCTGATTCCAAACGCCAGCTTCCTGCCATTCCCCCTTGTCTAGGGGGCTGCGGACTTAGTGCTGGTCCTGTCAGGGCCCAAGCAACGCCCGGCATGAAGAGCTACAGCCGCCACTAGCGGCTTCCTGCCTGCCTTTTGCTCTACACTCAGCTTCGTGAACTCGGAACAGGAGTGGGGAACAGACTCGGCGTCTGCACCCGATTGGACTTCCATCGCTTTCTATTAAGGGACAATAGGCAGCTTGCCAGCTTTGGGGACGGGGGGGGGGGGGTTAGAGCAGGAGAGCGAGAAGCCAACAGCTGTTTTGAGTTATAAACTTTCTGTTTAAGCCGGTAGCATCCCACTGTGGTTCTGCTGCCACCGGGGTTTGCAAATGGAGTCGGTGTCTATTTTAGCTCTGGGTTAACAAGCAGTCTCTCCCACCGGCTCCTGTCACAGTTCACTGGCTGGCGGGGCCCCGCCGGCTCCTGCCTGCCCCCACGGCCTCCTCTGATAGCAGGCTATTATGTGGAACAGCGGAGCAGAGAGGAGAAGAGGGGAATTAACTATGTTCTATAATCAAGTCCCTTTGGTTTCCAGATGCAGGCCCCACCCCACATCGCAGTAGCCGCTAGACAGGGGATGGCTGGCTCACCCCCCACAACGGATGGGCTGCGGGCACAGCGTCCGGGGGCTCCAGCAGGGTGGAAGACTACTGGAAGGGGCCGAGTCCCCAGTCCGCTGCAACGCTGCTCCAGGCAACCTCTCACCAGACAGAAGCCATCATTCCTGAGCGGGCAAGGAGAATAGGCAAGACTTCACGGTGCATTTGCCTTGTCACAGCCTTGGGGACACGGCACGTGAATTACCCACTAAAGCGTGCACGGCAGGACGAGCAGCATCCAATGCACTTCCCATCCCCGCCTTGGAGCAGCAAGGCCAGCCTGTCCCTCGGGCAGGTGCTCGTCTGGGAGGCCCCGCTCCAGGGGAAACCAGCCCCTCATCCAGGCCTGAGCTGCTCTCACTGCTTTATGCTGTGCTGTACATGCGCTGGCGGCCCCCATCTCTCTCGTGAGTCTGATTATTCTCTCTGTAGGATGGGATTCTCTAGAAGGGGACAAATGGATCGTTCCTAAGATGGTATGTGATCCCAAGTGAAATAAAACACCCGCAGGAGCTCTGAGACGCACAGTGCATTCCCTCTCTGTACTGCCCGGTTGCACGGCTGACTGGCAGGGGTACAGGGTGGTGGCTGGGGTCCCATGTGCGATCGTGGGCGGTGCCCACGACTCACCCCGTGAGGCCTCACCTCTGTCTGCTCAGGCTCACAGCTGAGACAGCCATCTCAACATTCGCCGCCCACCACAAGCCCACATCCTGGGGATGCTGTGGACGTTCACGAGACCAGGAACATTCCCGCATCTCTCGGGACAGGGCCCGCAAAAGGAAGGGCCAAGTGCCTTTTCTTGGTGGACAGAAGGACAGCAGGAATCTAAGGCCTGAAAAGGAACACGGGGATTACGTGGCTCGAGGGTCACGGACAGCTGGCGGAGGTCCCTTGAGAGCAGGGTGGGGTCCGGGAGGTCTGACCACCAGCCTCTCCTATGTGGCCAGCGGGCACTCTCCCGAGATGGGGGAGTGATTGAAAAGACATTCTGTGGCGCTTCAATGACTCAGCAGTTTAAACTCTTCATAAATTCTTTCTTCCCCAACGGAAAAATGTCCAGCGAATGCTAGGAAATACAATGCTATCTGACGCGGATTTCATTACCACACGGCGGGGCTTTTCCCCCGATTCTTCACTCCCAAGTCACAACCTAACAGGTATCCTGAAAGGGAGAGCGGGTCCAGACATCGGTGAGTCGGACAGGCGTCCAGACTCCTGCTCCCAAGCTGTCTCCTGAAACCCAGCCCCGCGAGCATGCATGCGCTTGCCCTGCTCTGGAAGAAGCTTTAGCCGCACCTTGCAGGACACACCACCTCCCGATCTGGTCGCTCCCCGGTGGCCCCTGGTTCTTCTCGGTGCTTAAAAACCACAGCAGTAGCATTTTTAAAAGTGGCAATTCTGCCGAAACCATTCCAAGCCTGTCTGTCACTAAGAACACAGGACTTGCTGCCCATTGAGAAAGTTCTGCGAGAAGGTGGGGAAGGAAAGCCGAGGGGGCCCCGTCCGCAGCCTGGCCCTGAGCACTGCTGGAGAGTCCTAGCACCAGCCCCCGTCTCTGCCTGGGCAGGGGAAGGAGCCCCAAACCTGGAGCCAGCAACCCAGACCAGCAGAACCTCTACCTCTCGCTGTCTGCCTGTGTCGGGCTTCATGTTCGGTCGAGGGTCTTGCGTGAAGCAGATGTCTTCTTACCTCTAAAAGCTTTTGTAAGGTTTCTGTGCTACCAGTCTGATCCAGGCGAAACACTAACGAGCAGCTGGTATGCCCTCCCGTCCTTACCACACGCTCCTGCACAGCTAACAGTCACCCGGGGCTGTGACGCCTCCTGTGTCACAGAAAATGTGCTTGCTGCCCCAAAGCCCCCGTCACGGGGGACCCCCCATGCACCAGGCCCTCACAACTGCTCTGGGGGCCTGGCCTGTCCCCAAACCCAAGTCACATCCCTTTAGCTCAGTTTGGAGGACAAGGGAGTCAGGATCGGTCCTATGTCTGAGGGCACCGGAATGAAAAAGAGCTTTCCAGACAACAGGTGTGTTCCAGCCCCTCTCCTACCTTAGTGGGTTATCTGAGTGGGTCTCCATGTGGGTCTCCAGTCCGTACTTGCAAACGAACTCCTTAAAGCATATGGGGCAGTGACACACTTCATCAACTTTCTCCAGGTCCCCCGACTGCCCATCTTCCACCATCTTGGGGGGAAAGGAAAAAAGTGAAGTCACGAAGGAGGTCTCCCATGCCGGTGTGCTTCAGAAGAGAAGCCCGGTCCTCAGTCCGGATCTACAGGGAGGCCATGGGCCAGTCCTCCATCCCCACACAAGTCCTCACCCAGCACCCCTCCACCCACCTTCAACCCACTCATTCATTCCATCCACGCTCAGGGAGCACCTGTGTCTGATGGGGACAGGGAATAACAGGAATCCCTAAAAGCATAAGCTTCCCCTCCAGCTGGAGAAACCAAACAGCACAGAGCAATGAAAACAAGCTCCTCGCTTGGCAGAGCTCAGCGTGCGGGGCCCACAGAGGAAGTGCACACGGGTAATGCCTTCCCGCAGACACCTTGCGACAACAGTGTCGGAAGACACAGGTTAAAAGTGTAGGATGTCTGCCAAGTCCCCAGACTGTGAGAATAAAAGCCTAGAGGTATTTCTGTCAGGAGTCCCGTGGTTAGGCACATCGGCGCGGGTCGGTGAGAGGGGTGGGTGGTGGCAAGAACCTTTTTAGCAGGTGCTGGGTCTTCTTTCTCTGACTCGGCATCATGACTCAGTTTCCTCTTGGAGGGCAGCCGCCTACGCTTCAGTGGGGATGGGGGTGCCGTAGCTGTAGCACTGTTAGGGTCCTTCTCGTGAATCTTCATATGTCTGGAAAGAACACACACACATACACACACAATGTGATTTGGCAAAAAACTGAGTTGGTTGGTTTCTTCTAAATTTTTCATATTTTTTGTATAATATGTTTAGGTGTTGGTTGAATTATAAGATATATAGTACGATTTATACAGTGACCACTCTCCCTTTAAAGCCTTCTATGGGGGCGCCTGAGTGGCTCAGTGGGTTAAAGCCTCTGTCTTCAGCTCAGGTCATGGTCCCAGGGTCCTGGGATCGAGCCCCGCATCGGGCTCTCTGCTCAGCGGGGAGCTTGCTTCCTCCTCTCTCTCTGCCTGCCTCTCTGCCTACTTGTGATCTCTACCAAATAAATAAATTTTAAAAATCTTTAAAAAAAAGTTACTGCTTAACCTCTCATTCTAAAAGATAAATAAATAAATAAAGCCTTCTGTGATCTCCCTGAAGCCCTCCACAGAGCTCTCACAGGTGCTATCCAAAAATGTCACTCAATGCTTTGCTGTCTGCTGAAAGACATTCTGAATTTCACTGACACCAGTGAGATGAAAAAGCCATCTGATCGCCTCTTGTACGTATTCAGATAAGAGGTTCTACCTTCAGGACACACGATTCTACAGGATAAGGGATTCCCAGACACGGCCACTTCGCACACCGAGCGATCGCTCTGCATTCGCCCCCAGAACCCACCTCGCACACGCCGGCACTATGTGTTTGCTCTCCTCTGCTTTCAGAGGAGGCACGCTGGGGGTCGAATCTGAGAAGTGTTAACGCAGCCAATGTCTGGAGTGAACCTGAAAGGCTTTCTGTGTTGTTCACGGTGTTATGTGGATTTACAGATGGTGCGAGGAGCCGGGGCAAGGCAATGAGTAAGTTGCACGTCGCGACCCTGACATCTGCAGGGCCAGGAACACACGTGTGAGAAAGCATTACATACAGTCTGTCTGTCTGCTCCGAAAAGAAAGCTTAACAGGTGACCCGATTTAAGTGGCCTTACTGGAAAGTTCTAAAGCAAACGCCCTAAGAACACGGTCCCAAGGCCCATAAGGAGGGAGAGGTATTACAAAAAGACGGTCAGTCTCAATTTCCTTCCTTTGTGACATAAAGGGTTTGGTTTTCCTAATGACAATCATCATCACCATCATCATCTTTGGGGTTAAACTGTGCCAGATGTAGGAACAAAGTCCCAGTTTCTTAGAAAGAGCTCTTTCATTGGATTATCCCACTGGGGAAGCACACAGGAAAGGGGAGAGACTGTGAGGCTTTCAGAAACGGTCCCGTCACACTTCCAGAAAGAAGCGCAACTCAACTCAGCAACTTCTTTAGAGGGGACAGGCCAGGGATGACAAGGCTAAGAAGGCTGTAATTGGCAAGCAGGACAATTCAGGTGCGTGGGTCAATGGTGCAAAGAGACGGTTGCGACAAGGCCTTACCCCCTCCACAACCCTGCCCTGTGCTACCCACAGGTGTGCGGGGCTCAGACCCTGGGCGTCTCCTATTCCATTCTACAGACATACTTTAGGAGGCAGAGGGCCCCCACACCAGCCCTATCTCTGCCCCAGCTCACAAAGCGCCAGCCCAGCAAAGCCACCAGTAGGTGGGATGTGGCCTAGCCCTGGAGGAGACGGGCCTCGGGCCAAACCTCTGTTCTCCGGGTTGGGGAGCTTGGGGTGGGGAGTGGAGGGGGTCAGTGTGGTGGAGCAGGAAAACCTAAAGGGAGAAAATGGAAAAGAACCACAGAAAGCCACCATGCCCACGTCCACCTAATTTTTTGCTGAGATTATCAGGGAAGGATGCTTTATTACTACTTCGTGGCCACCTAAAACCCCAGGAAAGCTTTTGGGAACCAAGAGCCTCATCCTAAGTAACCCCCCCCCACCACCGCCTCTATTCCAAGCTGATTGGGATTTAGAGAACATGACTTACTATCAGTGTTTAGAAGGAAAAAGGAAAACACTAGCATGGTTGATATTTATTGTGTCATGTAGTTCAGTTTTAGAAATGTAAAAATAAAATGTTTTAAAGCACCTAAGAACTGAGGAAGTATGAAAAACACCATGGGATGTAAGTTGGCACCAACCCCTTTCAACAAATCACTAAAACATTAAGTGAAAGATGAATGCCTTCTCTACGGCCGACAGGTGACTTGTGCCCATGAACACGAGGCCACAAACAACCTCAGAAAACACTGGAAATCTGAGACCGACAACTGGAAGGGACTCACTCGCTTACTTCAAGCTACACCTTTTCCATCACAGGATCCGCATTTTTACAAAGCGATGCTTTATGACCTAGCTCTGGGGTGTGTGTTGGAAGCGGTTTCCACAGAGCAGAGGACGAGGAAGGACAGCAGTGAGCACACAACGAGGACCTGGTGGTGGGTTTACGGATCCTCACGCCCACTCTGCAGACGATACGGCGCAAGAGTGGAGAGGCTGACACGCCTGGGCCCTCACAACCAGGATGGACCCAGCTGTGCCCACTGTGGCATCTGGGCTCTCCTCTGAAGACTGCCTCCTCAAGCCAAGCCTTCGATCTGTGTTCTGGATCGCTGGTAGGAACCTCAGGGCTCCAGCCTGACCCTGGACACTTCCTCTCCAAGTGACTGTGGTCCAAGGCCTCACACCTGGTACCAAGCTCTAGCCAGATGTCAAGAGAACGCCCCCAGTTCTGCCTCTGTCTTTTGAAAATCTGGGCCTGCCCTTGAGCTGCATCGTTGCTAAAGGCAGGAAAAGGAGACCAGATCAAAGCAGTCTCAGAGGCTTGGTGGCAAGCACGTCAATGCACTCTAGTTCTCCGACCAAGCCCTTTGGAGCTTCAGGTTCAAAGCTCCAGCGTGCTGTTCCCTTTTGAGGTTCAATCTCTGACTGGGAGTTTCCAGTCCCTTCCGCAACATGGTGACCAACAGCTGCAGGCTCATGAACTCAACTCAGTCCAGAGTCCAGCTGCCAGGGTCTGGGAGCCTCAGCTGTTTCTGAAGCTGGATATGATCTGTAGTTGAGATACCGTCTAACCTGGCCCCTTCCTTTCTCCCTGGGCTCTGACAGCAGGAGCGGCAACAGTAACTGTCCACTTCCTCCCGAACGCTCACAGGAAGTGGGGCATGCCACCCAAATGAGCCAGTAATGGCCTCTTCCCCCCTAGAGTATGGCCAATGCAGACAGGAAGGCTGGCGGGGAGGGCGATTCTGTCTCTTCTTTAGAAGGCTTGCATCTGTTTTTCTCTCAAGTTTTATTTCAAGGATGAATGCTTCTCATTTCTACATACCCTAAGCACCCGTACACTCCAACGGGCCTCAGATCTGGCAGGGAGCTGAGATGCTAGCCAGCCTCCCCCTCAGCACAGGAAGCCCCCAGCACACCAGACAGATCGGCATTTCATGATGCTCAAACACTTTCCCATTTTCAATGATGCTAATTATTAAAACCATCTTTTCCGTGTTGAGCCAAAAATCCCATTCTTCCTTTTTTTTTTTTTTTAAGATTATTTATTTATTTGACAGACAGAGACCACAAGTAAGCAGAGTTGCAGGCAGAGAGAGAGGGGGAAGCAGGCTCCCTGCTGAGCAGAGAGCCCGATGCGGGGCTCAATCCCAGGACCCCGGGATCATGACCTGAGCTGAAGGCAGAGGCTTTAACCCACTGAGCCACCCAGATGCCCCCATCCTTCCTTTAAATGCATATCTGTCCTCGGGGGCAATGTCGAATCAAGTCTACATTCTCTCCTAGACGGCAGCCCTTCAGTTAATCCAAGAGGACTATAGCGTTTCTCTGGAAGTTTCTCTTCGCGGAGCTAGACAACTCCAGCCAGCCAGGCCCTCAGGCTCTGCTCTCAACGCTGCTGAGTCACGCCGGTTATTCCTAACCTTGGGATGTGCCCCAGTGCGCGGCTCTCTCTTCAGCCATGCTGGATCAGAATGAGGCCATCTGGCTGCGGTCTGAGGGTACAGGGCACAGGACTGGGGCGGGTGGTGTAAATAGAGCTGGGGATCCCGTGTGCGTGTTCAATGATGTGATGTCACCCCCTCAGCTCCAACTAAGATCCCCGTGACTTCTTCGCTCCAACGGCTATCGCGTCCCGTGCGTCCCATCTCCTCCACTCAACACCCGAGCCCTTTCCACGTGCCAGACTGGCAGGGATGAGACGTGAGCGGCGTCGGTGCTGCTCTCGTGCGCTGCTGATGGGAGCAAAAATGGAACAGACCTTTCTGCAATGCGCATGAGCAACTGGGAGCAGGATTTTAAATATGCATGCCCTTTATTCCAGTAACCCCACTCCGAGGACTTGGTCTGGAAGATCAGGAGTTGAACAACTATGCAGGGATTTATGCCCAAGGACTGAGGTACCATGAGAACTCACGATGGGTACGCTGCAGAAACACCGACACGCAACGGCCGCATTTTCAATCGGCAGCTTGCCCTGCCGCCTTCCCGACACCGCAGCCAGGCGGAACTCCTAAAACACGGCTCACATCACACCACCGCCCTGCTCGTTAAATGCCTCCGACGGCTCCCTTCCTAGAACCGAACTAGCCTTGGCCTATTTCTCAGGCCTCATCTGTTGGCACCCCTATCCTGATCTCAAGGCCCTCTGAGACATACGAGCTCTCTCTGGGACAGAGGACCCAGGGCTGGTACATTTGCTGCTCCTGCCTTGGCTGCTTCGTCCCAAATCCCCAGGGCTGGTGCCCGCCATTCAGGCTCCATGACAAGCATCCCACCGTCTCACGTAGAGGCTCTCACGCCCACCACCATTTCACCTTCCTCATAGAACATACCAGAAACTGAAAATACAGTGTATTTCACTCGTCCGACTGTTTCCTCAATCAAAAATAAGTTTCATCATAGCCCTGTCACTCTCATTCTCTGCACTGGCCCTCGGCGGCACGTGGTGGGTAGTCGACAAATGTCTGCCAGACGGCTGGACGGCCGGACCGACGGATGCATGAAGGACGTGCAGAAAACCTGTCCACTTGTCATCTCTCTACAGCCCTGTCCTCAGCCTCCAAGAAACCTCACGATGAATGCCCTTCCTAGGGTTTAATGTGGGGAAACTCGACAGGAGACTGAAACACTGCTGTGGTAAAGGGACCTGAATGAAAAACTCCAAAAAATGAATACTGAGGACCCATGTGAATTTCTCCCATTATTGGTACAAATCTGTGACCGTATATCCAAAACTCCACCTATGTTCACAGTAAGCTGCTTTTGGCACAAAATTCTAGAACTTTCCTTCAGAGGTATGTCACTTCAGTCGTAGAAATCCTGCCACACCATGGCCTAAGGAAGGAATGTTATCACAACTCTCTGAGGATTCAAGTGAAGTTTTCTCCCATCCGTAACACCGGGGCTGGGGGCATGGTGGTGTGTGTGTGGGGGCGGGGGGGGGGGGGGGGGGGGGGCTCTAGTAAATGAAAAAAAAAAAAAAAAAGGAGAAAAAAAAATAAAAAACAAAAATTT